>PNEQ01082395.1:22868-59153 GCA_003012365.1 Medauroidea extradentata | reverse complement strand
AGTTTAAGTTCAATACCACTATAAGCAGCATAATTAATTATTCATCCAATAAATTTCTCCACTTTCAAAGTGATCTTTGTTTAGTAATTATTATCATAAGTTTTCCTTGAAAAGAGTAAATGTGTTCTATGTTCTGGTATATGTCACAACACTGGTTATACACCCAATGCTTTCACACCATTAAATAATTATTTTTTTTACATAACATTCTAAAAGACAAATCTTTAAACATACGTGTCTCACGCTCATATATGTTGTTACTATGCCCCTCCTAGAACCCTTTATCAGAAAAATAGTTGGCCAATCACTAAACGTTCAACTTCGTGAAGTACAAATCACCTGATAGGTGAAATTATTTCCTGCTCTTTGGAAGAGTTACTAAGCAGATTATTGGAGATATAAATCGAAAAATTCCTCTTAATATGATAGAAACAATATGTTCTGATAAATCTTCTGTACATTATCTGATAATCTCACTAAAACCTTTTACCACTACATTAATGATTGTCAGCAGTAAATGGTACTTCGAAAAAATTGAGTCTTTGTTAAACTATCAGTATCACGTAATTGGCAGTAAACAACTGTTGTGAGGTGATTCGACTACAATACTAGGGACGAACTAGGAGCGACTCAAACATAGAAATGACGGAACAAATGCGTAATGGTTATAATGGATCATTTCAACGATGCCTGTCACTTTTGACAAAGCATATTGACTTAGTTTGTCTCGGAGTTCAAAGCGAGGAAACAGCCATTAGAACTTTAATTGCATTGCTCCCACACGAATCTTATTGATAACAATTCAACTTATGTACGTTAACTCTGAATTCCTAGGTTCAAAACCCATTTAAGTTCACTGCCCGCCTGCGCTTTATATTCTCGGAAGCGACGCATCTATAAGGGCGACCTTGAAGCGCGAATGAAATGTCACATCGACACAACGAGCCAAGCGCTGAACTAACGTGCAAGATTCCCGCCGATCTACCCATCTTTGCTATAGAACTTTAAGCGGTGACCATGCAATCTTATTGGTGGAAAGGAAAGTCTGTAACTAAGTTCAGTCTCGATTCTGAGTTCCACACACGCCTAAGTACAATTCGAAGTACGGCAGTCTGAGAAGGCAGTTTTTAGCTATGTTGAAAGACTTCGAAACAGTGTTTTTATTGAGCATAGTGTTAATAGTGACATTCAGTCCATGCCCGAAGTGTGCTTTCTTTTCATACATAGGCACAATTGGGCACATTTGGAACAGTTTCGTAAACCGTATTTCCGTGCACTTTACAACGCCTTTAAAGCGCGCGGTAGTGGAAAAATTACAATTTTATATTTGCATGAAATAGTGTTAGTTTTATAGACGTTACTTGACAGTACATTTTTCTCTTACGAAATAAATTAGCTTAGCCAGTTTTCCCATAATGGCATTTCGAAGTCAGAATTTGCATTTGCATATTTTTACTTCAAACAAAACTTGAAAACCAGTAAACATAATGAAATGGAAAGAAAAAAAATTACATCAAAACTACACGTCACGGTATACGGCTTGTAGTATATGACAACTCATTGCAAAAAGTTTTAATTTTAAAAAATTCGAAAATTTTATAACTTTTGTTATTTATAATAATTATTTTAAATACAAACATATTTTACAGTGGGTTTTTATATGTTTCAAGCCGTAGACCGTAACGTGTAGTTTTGATGAAATATTTTTCCTTTTATAATTTTTATTGGTTTCCAAGTTTTGTGTGAAGTAAAAATGTGAAAATTTTGAAAACTGGCTGAGCAATTTTTTTTTTTTCGTAAGAGGAAAATATACTGTCAAGTAATGTCTACGAAACTAACCCTATTTTATACAAATATAAAATTATGATTTTTCCCCACTTGAACGGCCTTGAGGTATATCCGGGCAAGACATGACGTGTGCCCAACGCGCATGTCTGTATTTCCCTTCACCTTTATCGCTCCAGTGTCTCTAGGTCTCGGATATGTTAAGTGTCTCTAACCAGTGGGGGCAGCGTTCTTTAACGAATTACTAGGGTAAGTAACAAAGGCGGCAGGAGTGTTAAATATATAACAGCCCAGTCCGAGGCAGGGCAAGTGTTCCAAGGATCTCTATCCTTGGACGTCTTGTTCTCGCTCGAGCCGCCTCTCGGGTCAAAGGTCGCCAGGGACGTGTTGCAGGATCGCAATAAATTCCAGCCGTGATGGTAGCCTCTTCTGGGAGGAACAGGGGCGTCAGGAAAGTTGTGATCTGCGTCGTTGGCGTGTGTGTGCGTGTAAGGGGAGGGTGCTGCTTCTAGGAGGAGTGAGCGAGGTATTAGGTAAAACACCATCTCCTGAGTGTTTCCCATAAGATGAGGGTGAATATTCGACACGCCATCCAGGACAGACAGCACATGACACATCTCCGGACACAGCCGTTTGAAACACCTTATAGTAGCGGTCCTTTTCAACTCAGCTGGCGAATAAGTCCTCTCTCTTCACTGCGTAAAGATCCTGATAAACTGCTCGAAAAGTTTTCACGTATATCAGTATACCCTTAACCAGTTCGGTCACGATGGGAATCGAACATATTAGACTATTGTTACTTACGCAAAGGACCAAAACCGCTGCCAACACTGAAAAATTTTGCCTCGTCAGATGCTAATAATAAAAAGTATTGGGTCGGTTATAGGGTAAAACGTTAAAAATAATGTTTTTTTTTATTCTGAAGATGCCATTGCTTCGTTTATTGATTTCAGCACATATTTATACTTTTAAATAATTTAAACGATTTGTTACCTCAATATGTATTAGTATTTCCTTTTACAGGGACGTATTTATTGCTTGCGTTCTTCCAAAGTAGAGCATATTACAAGAACGTTTCTATAAACAGCTATAAAATACCAAACTTTGCTGAGTGTACACGAATAACAAGGTGCGACAATCGCGAAACATTCAGTCAGTGGTGGAATAACTTCGTTATTAGTTAAATAAATCAAAATATACAGTTATATATATATGATGGTTTAATTTTTAAGTAATTCAAGAAACGACATACTCGGAAATGAGGTATCTATCCCTAGTTCTGAGTTCAAAAAACGTATTTCATCTGTTGCAGACCATGTAAAAAAGATGAGAACAAATATGACTTCGGAGCACAGATTCAACACGCAGCAGACGATGGAATTAACTGTATTTAGCAGTGAAAATGTACGTACAATAATGCGTGAAATATAAGACAGATAAAGCCAAAGTAAGCCATAATATATTACGCTGAATGAGACCACGAACACAAAGAATAAAAAACGTAAGTAAAGGAAAGAATCCATTAATAAAGTCACATTCTCTATCCACGATTATCGAAAATACGACACAAATTGTGATTTCCCTGCAAATAGTAAACAATTTTATACGGTTATTTTTAACTTCCAACCTTACGACTGTTCACTATTACATATCGAGGAAAACTGTAACGTGTAAATTATACTTTGCGGAAAACATCTTTTGGCGTTTCTCCTTTACGTGAAGATAAGAACTTAGATAAAACCGTTCTGCAGAATCCTGTCAAAGTCAACACAAATAGTGTAAGACTGATGTGATTAAGTTTACTTGTTTAGACTAGAGATACGAAAAATAAACTAAAGTAGCTACAAAAAAACTTTCGCGAAAAAAAAAATGCTCATAATTTTTTTTTGTTATACATAAGTAGTTAACAACTTAACCTATCAGCCTGAGAATACACTCGTACTTAATTCATGTTGTTAAACAAATGTGATTACAGTCATAAATGTAGTAGGGTCATGCACAATTCGTGTTATTTGGTGGGACACTAGAATCCACAAACCTGCACATACCAGTCCACAACCTATGATTACGTAGACCACGAGCCGCTATATGATGTCATTAGCGTGTGTTATTACTTTACAGTAGATTGATCACTCTACCAGAGAATAAATAAGTAGCAGAGGCGTCATGACGTGGTTTTCATTGAACTACAGTAGTTTTCTCTTTGGGTTGTCATGGTATCGGAGCTCGAGGTTGATTATATTTAGGGCCCGGTAGTTTTTGCGAAAAGATTTTTGCAGCACTTTGTTTCAGTGCCTTACGTGCGCACCTGCATTTCTGCTTTGTGGTCAGTGATTGGATGCCGTAACATACAACGTCTGGAGGTTAAACCAGCAAATCACAGACTGATGTGTCACAGTTATCCGTGTACTGATTGGCACAGTCAAATAAATAACAACTCTGCACATTAACACTCTGTCAATAATCATGAAGTTGAGCTGTAGGTGTGCACGTAAGACACTGAAACAAAGTGGGGCAAAAATCTTCTTGCGAAAACTACCGGGCCCTACTTATACTGAAGTTTAGTAGGGCTTATTTAACAATCTGTAGCAAACAGACACGACGGTAACGTCACATTTACGCTTTATTAATATATAATTGAGATTATATACAAATTACAGTATTTCTTGAAATATATGTGGCTGATTATACTAATGTCTCCAAATTCCACATGACTTTGTTTACATGCCTGTATGCCCCGAGAGTTGGTACAATAACAACGATTAAACAGCTTCCTTATGTCGCTTCTAATATAATTAGTTATCATATGATGTTGTGCCTCGATTCGTCATGTTTATACCATTTCAAAATAATAAATTAATAAACAAACTTATTACAGTGTCTCAAACAATTTGTTTCAGTGCCTTACGTGCACATCTGCAATTTTGCTTCATGGTTATTGGCAGCGTGTTAATGTGAACATCCGTGTCTCATTTGACTGAGCCATTTACAATAACGGTCCAGCAACACCACACGTCTGCGATTTGCCGGTAGAGTCACAAGACTCTTCACAGTTAAAATATCCAATCACTGACCACGAAACAGAACTGCCGATGTGGACACAAGGCGCAGAAACAAAGTGAGGCAAAATTCCTTTCCGCGAAAAACTATCAGACCATCTTCTGACTTTAAAGTAATGCCAGCTGTTGAATGAATTCCCTTACAGTTTTCTCTTATCTAGTTATCTAGTTGACGTCTGCCTTCTCCTCGCAGCGTAAAACCAAACTTATTAAACACAGCATGAGACACAATACTTTAGCTTGTAAACATGCTACTTGTTGAACACTGTTACTATACAAGTATGAAAACATCAGCATACATTTGACTGTTTCATACAAAATGTACAGGAACGCTACCATTGATATATTAAGAAAACATTGGCCATGCCTAGTGATGATGGTTTAGCGCGGGAAAACTTGACAGTTTGCTGGGTTTCGACAGCTCACTGGCTTTTCCCTGTACGTGGAGCTGTTACCCTATTTGACTGAGCCAATAAGAACCACGCTATTGTAATATTTTATGCCTGTCGTTGGTCTGCAAACAGCTACGTTGTGTCAGACGTTCATCACCCATCAAGAAATACATCGGTTTCAAGGGCATGTTGATATAAAAAAATGTTCGCGATATACCATTATCTCTAGCCGTTTCTAATACTTATTGAGACACGCAAGTTGCGCGTTATTGGGATACAGGCTGGAATCCTCTGGCCTATACTCACCCGAACACACTACGTGGCGTTATTAACTCTGTGCCGTCGTATCTTTGTGTGCCCTAAGTACAGGCTAGTCGGTACATTACAGTTGACCTTACATCATTTCTTGAAATATACTTTCAGACCCGCTACACAAACTGCCGGCTAACAGCAGAGGTCACACGAGCGTATATATAGTAACTTGCAGTTCAGTCTTCTCTCAGATAACGCGAAATTTGCAGCTCTCTACTAATACTTGCTAACACCCTGTACATAATTGCTGTGGTAAAAGTACAATTAATTTCTACAGTAACGCACGTAACACGTAAAAAGAACGGTTTTTTTTTTTTTTTTTTAAGTTTGGTGATGTGTTTGACACACCAGATCATGAAACTTAATCCATGATTATTTTTAAATCAGTAAGCATGCATGTGATAGTATTAGACTATTGTATATGATTTTACATTCTGATTTTTTTTAAATTACGAAATCGCAAATAGTTTAAACTTGTGGTATTCGCGAATGGGAAAAGTATTTTGTGACAGTTTCACTGTAAGAAAAGTTGGTAATTTTTTCTCATCAAGTGTATGTGGATATTTCCCAACCTTGTGCAGGAAACCTGGTTTCCGAACATGTGTGGAAATTACCACACGGAAGTGTATTTGCCACATAAACGACTCGAAAAGTTTCATTAGCGTGTTATATAAAATTGTCATGGAGGGCCTGCACCAATATGCAACGAAATATTACATTAGAGTAATGTAACTTTCCTTTTCATGTGTGGAGTCTGCTTCCATTACACGTAGAGTAAATTTACTTCAAGTGTTACCGAGTTTAAAATATGTTGTTGGTATTTACCCTGTCAAATAGTTTGGTGCTCACCACAAAAACACTCTGTTGTCACCATTAAAAAATTGTGATCACTAAAAAAACGTTTTGTGTTTACCGCAACTTAATTTGACTGAATGAAATTCCTAAAAAAGGTTCCTTTGGGTGTACGTAATGCCGTTTTATCTAAAAGATTGGGGAAAACATTACGTTCTATATCATGGTAGCTGCAAGAAGAAAAAAACTGACACTAGCCGGTTGACAAAGAAGTAAATCCGACTACGGTTATGTACAAGTACGTATGTATATAACTACGTGTGTGTGTATATATATATATATATATATATATATATATATATATATATATATATGTATATATATCTGTGTGTGTATTTATACATATATAATACATGCATATGTGTGTACTTACTTGTGTAACTGAAAGTAGTAAATACATAAGTTACGTTGAGCATCGTTATAAACAGAATACATAATTATTTATTTCAACTATTTATTATGTTTAGAGATGATGATATATCGCGAAAATGTTTTGTGCCAAGATAGCCTTGAAAACACTGACACAACGTAGTGTTTGCAGACCAATACCAGGCATCCAATATTACAATATCGGGATTCTTATTGGCTCAGTCAAATATGGCAACAGCTCCACGTACAAGCTGAAGCCAGTAATCTTCTGGTAAGCTGGACGTGTATTGAAATCCATCAAACAGTCAACTTTTCCCGCGATAAACCATCATCTCTAATTATGTTGAAATAACAATTAATATACACTATTTAAACGCCGTCACACACACACACACACACACGCAGTTTTCGCTCAACTTGACAGATTGAAATAAAACCAAAGATTTTTCAGAAACAAGAGCAAGAGAGATAAAGTTGTACTGGTACAAGCTTAAAATAAATAAATAAATAAACTACCCTATTCAACAGAAAACACGAGAATCGCGTCAATGAACAAACGAAGACTCGGCAAGAAGAAACCCTGACGGCAGTCTAATTATATTTGTTTGCACGGGACCCTGAAATGAAATAAGCCATTATTCACGAAGCGTCACGGGGTGGTATTCAACTCGTCAAGACGTCTGCGAAAGTTGGCGCTCGCTGTTTCGACGATTTAGCATACTTCCAAGTGTTGAGGGGGTGGGGGAGGGTTTGTTTAGGGGGAGCGGAACAGAGGAAGGCAACAAAACGTTTCCTGGGAAGTCGAAACAGAAGTGAGCGAGAGAATGAAGGGGTGAGACCACCCCCACCCTCCAGTCACCCCCGCAACGAATAAAGACCAAGAAAACATTGTGTGTGAAAGATGTCGAGGCACGGGAGAGATGGCAAGCGCGGAGAGGCGAGTTGTGAAAGAAAGGTTAGGAAGGGGTGGGTCCCCGCAAGCCAAATTGGCAAAGTTGGTAATTAAGGAGTGGAATGAGACCAGCTAGCTCAGGGGGTGAAAAAGGTTGAAGAAGGGGGAGGTGAGGCCCGCGACAAGCCAAACAATAATGAACACAGAGCTGGGAGTCTGGGAATCTTTCTTGTCGTCGGCAGGAGCAGTGTAGTTCTGTAGGGTGTCGTGGGTGGCGGAGGGGTGGTCGACTCTAGGCGGAGGGGGAGGGGAGGGAGAGCGACAACACACGGCAACTAATGAACCGAGAAGATGAGTGCAACAACGGCACCAGACTAAACTTCCCGCAGTACACCACATCGAGTCATCCACTCCCCTCAGGGCAAGAATTATCGGCCATGATTAACGGCTGAAGGAAACTGGTCAGACCATTCGCCTCCCACCAAGGCGATCCGAGTTCGATTCCCGGCGGGGTCGATCCCCGGATTTTCGCATGTGGGAATCGTGCCGGACGATGCCGTTGGTCGGCGGGTTTTCTCGGGGATCTCCCGTTTCCCCCGCCCCTTCATTCCGGAGGTGCTCCATACTCACATCATGTCACCCCTCATATTAACGGCTGAGCCAGCATAGGTGCCAACTCTTCCCTAAGACTAAGGGCAGTTATATTAAGTAATCTGCGTAGGGATAGGTACCCAAATAGCAAACATCAACTGGCCCACTCGTGCAAATCTTATCGTGATAAGCAGCCCACAGGCAGTAAACATTCGGAATGCACTCGTGGCCACATGTTGCATACATGACGCATAATGAAAGCACCCACACATTAACCACAAGTGTACCACAAGCATTCTTATTATACTCAGAGGCGTGTGGGTTAGTTTGCTAAGTTTGCTTGTGGACTGTATACTGAAATATGTCAGTTTTTTTAAACTATGTTGACCACATTAAAGTTATTTCAGTATAACTACACGTATATTTACTGACATGGCCTGATTAACAACCATTCCTGAAACGTAGACGACCATACCAGCAAACGTTGGCGGCTTCTGCCAACAGTTAGCCAACTGAAAAATGATTGCATTTCCTACTATGGTAGAGTTTCTCATTCACGTTATCAGGTCTTCAAGGAAGCTCATGTTCACTCGACTTTTGAACTCTGGTTACTGTTTGAACGCCCCAAGGTGAAATTTCTGCCTTACCCACGCTAACCTCCTGACTTAATATAACACCCATTTAATCGCGGGTTACACGTTTAACTCGCATTCGAGAGAACCCGAGTTATATCCTTGGCTCCTGCCATCTTGGTATCGCTTTTCCATGGTTTCCCGAAATCACTCCAGGCGAATGCTGGAATGGTTCCGTAGCATAGGCCATGGCCGGTTCCTATCCCAGTTCATGTCCTTGTGTAATGTTGTGTGTAAACCATATCTAATGACCTCGCATTCGATGAGATGTGAAGTACCAATAATTATAAACATGTATGATTTTGAACGAAAAAATTTCGTAACGAATTGAAGTTGAAAACATTATAGGGGTATAATAAATTAATACCCCAAATTTGAATGTCTATACTAAAACCGGACAGTCGACATCCTTGGTTGAACAGTCTAATGAACCGTGGAAAAATACAGTTTTTATTTGGACATGCTAAGTTAGTAGTTGTTTCCTCAGAAGAGGTGGCGGAGGACTCGATTTTCCAGAAGTATGGTGCGCGACCTCAGTGGCGGATACCTGAATGAGACCTTGCCGCAACTATTGAATATATATATATATATATATATATATATATATATATATATATATATATATATATATATATATATATATTAGAAGTCGCTTCACAAAAGCCGAAAACTTCCGCGGTTTCGGGAAGACCGTCAAGTAGTTGGCCTAACGGTTACCTGATGGCAGGGGCAGCCGCAACGCTGGATTGGTCGCGGAGCAACTGGTGACCAGCCCCTTCATCACTGGCCCTCCAGAAGCCCACACCTTATACCATGCAAATTTTTTTTCTGAGGAGGCATCGTGTGTTTCGTCCACCATTGCCGGCTACCATTGCTGACCTCAGAACTAGAAGTACGGACGCTAAACAATCCGTAACACAGGACCTGCTGACAAGAGTGTGGAACGAGTTCGCGTATCGCGTAGACGTGGGTTCGAGCTGAACGTGGTGGTCACATCGAACATTCATGAAGACGTAAAGCAACTTCATTGTTCCACGGTTCGTTTTACTGGTCAACCAAGGTTGTTGGTTGTTTGATTTTGGTATTAGGCCTATAGTCAATCAAAGTTGGGGTATTCTTTATGATATCTCTATATCACATAAGTCGCGTTTACCTTGTTAGGAAGTCAGAAACGCAGGTAGCGGAGAATGCTCTGTAACGTCAAGAGCGATCATCGTGTTACTCGCAAGCGTAGAGGAGAGAAAGTTCTAGAGACGTCTTCAAGACAGGGGTGGATCAATGGGGGCAGGCTCCCCACCCCCTAAACTGACATTTATGTATAGTTTATCCTTAATATATTTTACATTTTTAAAGAGGTAGGTCCCATTTTTTTAGGAAACGCCTTAAATATCACCATTTTGAAACTTAAATACAATAATTTTTCTGGGGGAGAACCCTTTGACACCCCCATCCTTATCTTTGACTAGCGGTGTGGGCATTGCTTATTTTTAGGAATTGCCCCACCCGCAAAAACCTAGAGCGGGATACGGCCCCTGCTTCAGGTGCACATGCAGTGCTAAGGTAATTTCTAATTCAAGTTAAAATGACAGTGTAATTTCTTACGAATATAGGTTTGGTAAGGAAAATATTCTGCCGTCAGTAGCGTTGGGTTTGGTAGAGAGTTAAATTTATTCTGGCATTAAGATGGCTACCTAAATAGACGTGTTTTGTGCGTTCCGAATCCAAGAAGTGAGGATAGCTAAGGGCGACATAGTACTAGCATCGCGCCCGATCGTAGCCTCTAAGCGCAAGTCATTGAACTGGCGTGCAGTCTTCTAGGCTCTATGAGACATTCACTCTATGACGTAATATTTGGACTGGTGTGTTGTTCCCGACAATACTTTCTTTAATATTCTTGCCAAGATTATCACGCCTAAAAAGGACTGCAAAATTACTCATCCCAATTTTCGGCCGCGAGAAATAACCTTCAGAGATAAATCCAGGACCTATTAAGGCTGTACACGGGCTTAACGTTCTTTCAGTGCTATTCCTAAGCAGATATCATTCACGTACGTTGAGTAGTTTTAAAATAAACTTAATCAGCCGTAGCTCTGCACATCGCTATGCGGCCTGGCCAGGCCGGCCTCTTCCGGCCAGCACAAATTTAACCCCTTACTGATATCAGCGTAAACGGCGGAAACTGTCCCTTGCCGAACTAATAACGTTGCATTTCCTAACCTGTAGTTACAATTCACCCTTAAGGGAGTTCAGGTGGGAAAACGTTGTAATGTTATATTTTTATGATATAGTGTTAGTTTTATAGTAAAAAAACATCTCAGCCAGTTTTCTCATAATGGCATTTATTAGTAAAAACATGCATGTTTTTACTTCATACACCCCCGAAAACCGATCAACGTGATGGAACAAAATAATTCATAGTGAAAAATACATGTCACTTTAAGAATTGTTAAAAAAAAAAAAAAAAAAAAAAAAAAAAAAAAAAAAAAAAAAAAAAAAAAAAAAAAAAAAAAAAAAAAAAAAAAAAAAAAAAAAAAAAAAAAAAAAAAAAAAAAAAAAAAAAAAAAAAAAAAAAAAAAAAAAAAAAAAAAAAAAAAAAAAAAAAAAAAAAAAATTTATTTTCGATTGGGTTTTTATATACTTAAAGTCCTAGCCCGTAACATATACCTTCGCTCTGAATTACTTAGTTTTATGATGGTGATTGGTTTTTCAGGGTGTATGAAGTAAAAACAAGCAAAATTTGACTTTGAAATACCATTATGTGAAAACTGGCTGTGGTAATTATTTTGTAAGAGAAAACAGTATTCCTAAGTAACATCTACAAAACTAACACTATTTCATAAAAATACAAAATTAAGATTTTTCTCCTCATGTTCTTAAGGCTGTTCAAACGTTCATTACAATCATCACATTAGCAATATCATCTTTAATTGTTTTATGTAACAAATACGTGCCTCACTACATTATTTTTGTAGTTTTACAAACTTTTGTAAATGTACAAATATTTTACTTGCAAAATTATTAGCTTTTTTTTTTAATTGCAAGGACTTTCTTTGTAGAAATCTCAGGAGAAATTTGTAGTGTACCAAAATTGTAAGTTCGCCGAAAATCATTTATACAGTAATCACATCCTCTGGAAAGAGTTTTTTTTTAATAAAGTAAATATTTACATTGATTGCATGCTCAAAATTAAAAAGAAGAAGAAAAGTTGTGTCACTGAACTGAAAATTGCATCACCGAACTGTATATTGAATGTATAAAAAAGGTCGATCACAATGTAAGTAAATGTGGTGCAAAGGTGCCGTCCTTCATAGCCTCGGCTGCACTCCGGCTTACGGTGCGATAAGTACTAGGTTCTATTCCCAGTTCCGTCTGGGTGTAAATTTGTGTTCGTCCTATTGGTCCAAAAAATGTCTCAACACAACTGTCTTACAAAATCACTCCGGGGTTATACAAATAAAAGTCAAATTTAAAAGGAAGGGGGGATGTTTGGTGCAATGGCGCGGCGGGAGCTTTGTCACAGTACCAAACATTTTTGTAATAAATAAATAAATAAATAAACAGAGATAAGATGCGTGATATCTGAACGGGAGGATAGAGGTTCTAATCCGGATGTCTCGACGGAGTTTTTTTTTTTAAATAAGCTCTTGTAAAATGCATTCGTTTCAAAGTTATCGAATAAATAAGTTCAATTTCATGATTAAATAAGTTAGTATTTAAAATTTTATAATTTTTCATTATTACAGGTACAAATGCACGTCCACATCTTGTAATTTTATACATATCCATTTTTTTACCAGAATAACCATTGTAGATTTACATTGAATTTCTTCGGCAACTGGATTTTCAAAGGTGTTCCTTGTAAAAGTAAAAGAAAAACACTATAGTTGGAGATGATAATTTATCGCGGGAAAACTTGACTGTTTCCTGGGTTTCAACGTACGTTCAGCTTATCAAAGGCTCAATGGTTTTCCCCTGTACGTAGAGTTGTTAACATATTTGCCGACAAGAATCCCGCTATTTTAATATTCGACGCCTGTTGGTGGTCTGCAGTACGGAATGTCAGACGTGTATCGCCCAATCATACATGCTGCAAGAAACTACGGTGTTTTGAATGGTATGTTGGCACAGAACATTTTCGCGATATACCATCATTAGAGACCCGAAAAATTCGCGTTTTCTTTTAGGCACAATCTAGAGTTCCAGCTACTATAGGTCTGTACGACGTTCATAATTGTCGCAGACTTACTCAACACTTCCTGGAAGTATCTGAGCCAATAATAATACTGTAGCTGAATACAGACCCATTTCACAGTGTCAGCGAGCAGCTAATAAACAGCTGTTGTTTGCAGGAGTGCGCATATATTCTTGGAGGCTAGCCTACAGCTCAGTGATCCCGTGAATTTTTCCTGTCTCTAAACATCTTCTATAATTTTATAGTAATTCGTCTGAGCGCGTTGAATCAGTACCCAAAGATCCGCGCTTAGGTGTTTGAACTAGTCAGCCAAGGGATATTATTATAGAGGAGGGATATGCTGTTGTAAGCTCTTATCACGCAACTCAGCACCTCGCCATGGCAGCTCGTCGCGTCGCAGAGGAGATTTGCACTTGTTACTACTGACATACATCACAACGAATCGACAGTTCACATAGTTTTAACACTTGGTACAGTTTTAATCAGGATGAATGCCACTATTTGCTTACAAAAAAATATTTGCTCGAGATAAAATGGTTTTTGTTTCGTAGAGTACCAAATTTGCCACACATTTTCCACATGAAATCCTTTATTTTCAGTTTTTTTTTAAATATAAAAACATGCTGTTTATGTTATAATAACTTTTAGCATGTAACCCGTAACATATAATTCCAGTATTGGATGTATGATGCCACAACCAAGCATCTTAAAGTTTTCTACAGGAGAATATTGTAGCACTGATAATGTCCACAAAACAGGCAGCATTCCGAATAAATATAAAATTACTAATTTTCTCATTTGAACAGCCTTGACAGTGCAGACCGCTATAGACGGTTCATGAAAAAGTTAGCACTTTTGAAGCTCTAGTCATGTTTTCTTTCAGTAATTTAAAGTTTCCTGTCACTTTTTAATAAACAATGCACCCTTAGTAACAAACAAAGTATACGTTATATTGTACTGCACTCGAGAGATAAAGAGATAAAGTCTAAGATCACAAGAAACCAAAGTTCTTAATCACTATTCTAGACAAGATTATCGACAAAAGTTCACACTTTATTGTGAACCGCCTATATCAGCTTGCAGGACACTGCGGCTGTGAAAAGCACGGGGAGATGTACCTAAGCGCCGTACTAATTAGCGTAATCTTGAGGCCAGCTGTTTGCGTGTGCTAACGAGAAAGGATCTGATTACAACACACAGTAGCGAAACACATAGAGCAACCGCTTTTATGAAGTGGCGGTGGCTTTTTATGTTATTTAAAAGGTGTTAATAAATTAGGTACTCAAGTTTAGCTGTATTATTTTATAAATATAGAACTGTCAGCCAATTAAGAACCTGACTACACGCACAGGTTATAAACAATATAAGCCACACATACTGTAGACACCTCGGTTTAACAAGGAAAAAAAATTTTTACCGGTCGAGATTACAAAATTATAAAATTTTCGTACATCATTCGTTTCGTGATTTTTAGTTGCCACCGATACCGAATATGATGGATACGGTACGTTCCTGATTTCTTGTACTGTCAAAGATCATAAGGAATTACACCGTACTTTTCTAAATATTTGCGTTACAACGTTAACCATGGGAGAAAACTGTAAAGTGAAAGTAGAAAAGTAAGTCATCCACTCAAGTTCGTAAAATATATAGGGCCTACGTTTTTTTTAAACTAGGTGGTAGGGGAAAATGAATATATATCGTACACTGAAAAAAGAGTATAGTTGTTATAGGTACTATACTTCTGTTAAAATAGGGACAACAAAACTATTTGATTATTTGTACTACGCTGGACAGTTCCTTCAACAGTCTGTTTTTGTAGAAGTTACCATCTGGTTTGTAAAAACAACAAGGATGTTTGTTCCTTCTACAAAATAGATTGTTGAAGGAACTGTCCAGAGTTGTACCGACAACCAAACTGTTTTGTTGTCCCTATTTTAACAGAAGTATGGTACCTGCAACTATACTTTTTTTTTTCAGTGTATGAAGAGGATACTCGTAGGCAATCTGCGTACTCCGAAGGATGATGTGAAATGAGGCCCTATGATGGAGAAGCGCCGAAATGAGAGGGGCGGCGTAAAAACGGGAGATCCCAGAGAAAACCCGCCGACCAGCGACATCGTCCGGCACGATTCCCACGTGCAAAAATCCGGGGACCGGCGCCACCGAGGATCGAGCATGGATCGCCTTGCTGCGAAGTGAGTGGTCTGACCACTCGACCGCCTAGGCCACAGACGACTAAGATATGCCCAGGCGGTGGTAGAGGTGATACAGTCTTCCTGATTTCTTAACATGCGACAAGATGGCATGACAGAAAACCTCATGCTTTTGCATGCAGCAACTTCAAGACAAAAGTCCTCAACAAAATAAAACACATGGAGAAATATTCCCGCTGTCCGGACTAGTAAAAAAAGTAACACACTGACGCCAATTGCGAGTAAAATTGTAATCCCCAATAAGTCCCTGAAATAGTAAACATAACAATATGATTTAATCACTTGAAGTTTGTAAAATTACGCGTATTTAATTACAACGTTTTCTACAATAGATAATTAAGTAACAACTAATAAGAATGTTAAGGGCTTGTTCCCGAGTTTTTTTCAGACTGGTGCGAATAACTCAAATATTTTTTAACCGGAAGTTTTGAAAAAATTTAGTCAATGTGCAATCACACGATGCACAATACTCTGGACGCATTTTTAAAATAATGTACCATTCGCCAGCAAAAAAATTATTTCCTTCATTTTTGCTTATTTTCACGACGAAAAACGTGGTACTTTGGGTAATGAAATCTAAAAAACCGTTCAGTATAATTCTACAAAAAAAATTCAGCTACAAATTATAACATATAAGTGTCAAAACCGTGCAGCGAAATTTTTATGTGAGTATTAGGTAGCAATAAAAAAAATATTTTCGAAATCACTGCAAAACTCCGTAACAAGGCCTTAAGATAATTCACAGATTCGGACTGTGCCAAGTAAATTTGATTAAAAGACTATGTAGAAAATACTCGTTGGTAAAAAGTTGTCAGGCGGCATGCTAACTGTTTACGAGAAAAATTACAGTGTGAACAACCTACCTACATTCCCACTCACTGGTACTTTGAACCTATCTCTTAAACTAAAGGCCTGGCAACCCGTATATAAGAATAATCTGACAACCCGTGTATGTTTGATAAAGGAAAGTGATCTTCTAAAATAATTATTTGAAACTTAAACTGAAGAACATTCCAAGGGAGTTATATTAAGGGGTTTCCCTAGATATGCTGCATTTGTGTGTGTGAGGCAGGAGCGGTAAGGATGCCGTTGATCGATGTATGAGGCAGGAGCGGTAAGGATGCCGTTGATCGATGTATGCAATGCAAATCGCTGCTCCGCGCAAGTCCCTCATATGGCGTGCCCGTGCTTTACTATTATCCTTTATCCTATGGGACTTTAAGCGGTGACCACATTATTGTATTTGTGGGCAGCATAGTTCAAAGTCTATCGCTTGTTTCTATAGTTGGGATTTTCGAATTCGGTTGTTATTTTTACAGATACGGTAGTATGGAAACCCAATTTTTGGCCATTTTGAGGGGCCCGACATAGTTTAAAGTGTGCATTATTTTCTTAGATATACAATAAAGTGCGCGTTAAGTAGTTTCGTCAAAAAAATAATAGTCGCAACTCGCTGCAACTCATTCCAAGCGCAGGTAGGGAGGCCCCTTAAGCCAGTAGTGCATTAACTGTGAAAGGTTAAAGTTCCTAAAAAAAAAAACAGAAAAGTTTGGCAAAGAAATGGAGTGGGGAAGGGAAAGAAAGCACCCAACTTAACTCGCAGTGCTAATTACTACAGACTCATTACCTACTTCACCCCAGCACGACGTATCGCGTTGTTAGAATCAATTTAAAACATGCCAAAAAAGACATGTGGTTGAAATTTTAAACTATATTTTTAAGGCACTCCCCAATTAAGTAGGTTAATAACGCGAGTATTTCGAGTAAATAAATAAGAACTAAGAAAAACCAGATTTGATGTGACATTCGGAAAGGCCAGCTGAAACATCTTGCAAGTTCGTCGCAAATCGACCTCTGTGTTTGTGGTCCAAAATAATGTTTAACATAAGGAGTATATCGCTAGTTTGTATCTCAACATTTTCGTCTCGTCTTAGGACGAATACGCTCCTTGCTATAAGCTGATATAATTAAACACAGCTTTAACTTTCGCTCTTGCCAAAGCTTAATTGCGCGAAAAGGTTTTATCAGAAGCGTGCTCCAATGTCTTACGTGCAAATCTGCAGGTCATTGGCAGCGCGTTTTAGTGTAGAGGCTTCACTTGTTTGACTTCACCAATCAGAACCAGGTTACTGAGACACCACACCTCTACGATTAGCGGGTAGACCCCAAGACGCTGTGAGTTAAAAACATCCAATCACAGACCACGAAGCAGAGCTGAGGGGTGCGCACGTAAGACACTGAAACAAAGTGGTTCAAAAATATTTTCGTTGAAATCAGGCGTCCCTAGTAATCTTGGGTGGGAGGGGAGATTGTATCTAATTGTAAACTGTACTTTTTTATATAAATTATGTTTTTCATATCCTCGATAACCGGTAAATATTGCCATAAACTTTGAGTAAGCTGTTTATCCACAACTCGTCAAATTTGATAAGCTTGTCTGTAGCATTATAGTAGTCCAACTAGAGACTGTTATTTCGCGTTACATTTTACTACCAGGCTTGGCTACCGACAATCGACGTTTCTAAGTATGCTAGAAAAATTAGTAATTTTAAATAGCTAAATTCTGTTTATATTGTTGTTAAGTGTTTACGTAACGACACTTTTAAACTACTGGTAGGGCCCGGTAGTTTTCGCGAAAATATTTTTGCAGCACTTTGTTTCAGTGTCTTACGCGCGCACCTATATGGTCAGTGATTGGATGCAGTAACACCCAGCGTGTGAAGGTTAAACCCGCAAATCACTGACGTGATGTGTGGCAGTTATCCGTGTACTGATTGGCACAGTCAAATGAATAATAACTCTGCACAAAAACACTCTGTCAATAGCCATGAAGTTGAGCTGCAGGTACGCTCGTAAGGCACTGACTCAAAGTAAGGCAAAAATCTTTTCGCGAAAACTACCGTGCCCTAGCTATTGGTAAATGTAAATAATGGAAGAACAGAGCGTTCCCGGGTATGCCATAATATACAGTGTGAGAACGTTATTTTAATGATGATTTAAGGTTTACATAAAAAAAGACAAAACATAAGTGCTACATTATTTTAAATTACGAATTTATACCACAGATAGAAAGCAAATATATGGATAGTTAAGAACTGAGTAAATAAGTGAAGGAAAAAAGAAGCTCCGACGGGTCTGAAAGGCCAGGAGAGTAAGTGTAGAAAATTAAGGAGAAGAAAATGCTGATGTAGTCTATCTGTAGACTTGTGTGATTGGGCAGCAGTTGAGGCGGTGCGCGGCGAGCCAACAGTGAACCTCCAGTGCTGTAGGGGCGGAGCTCCGTGTGGTTGTGACGTACATACATACAGTAGATGTTTAAATATACGTCGGAAAACTTTTAAACAGTGATTTTCAACGAGCATGGTGTGTTTAAGGCCATAATACATCATTGCTACTACTTTCACAATAATTTATTAATTATACCTATACGAGAGCAGATATCGAAAGACAGTTGCACAGTTTTGTTAGAAATTGTGTTTAATATATAGTCTAATTTTTCAATACCAAACATTATGTGGATTTCGCTAGTTAATGAGAAATTACTTAATTGCATAATTAGCTTAAATCATTGTGTGGTTTGTCACGAAAAAATTAGTCCACATACTGTTTTTAACAAAACTGCAAATATTTTTTATATCTGCTCTAGTTAAGAATTTTAAAAATAAATATCGTTAAAGCAGGAGATTATGGATTATAGCCGTAACAATGCGATTCCGTTCTTGTCCGAAGTGTGGTTTCTTGTCTTATATTGGCACAGTGGGCACACGTTGAATGCTTTCGTAACAAAACTATCTACGAACACACTGCAACGCATTTGAAGCGCGTGTCAGGCGGCTCTCTTAAGTTGGCTAAATTATTATTTTTTAATTGCTGGTTTCTGGAAGCCAACGTGCAAAAATAAAAAGAGGGCAACTGTAAACAACAGCACTCGATAAGACCTTCAGCAAAAAATATTCTCGAAAGTCGTATTTCTGTGTTGTAATATCTGACGCCGAAATTTCGTAAATTTAATTGCGGTACAAGAGATCACTCTAAAGGAATGAGACACATATTGCAAAACAATTGTCAATACAGTTGGCAGATAATGTTATCTAGGACTGCTACGTTATAGTTTTTCGATTTCGACTTACAAAATCCTGGAGACTTTAACTGGCGTTTAATAAGTAAATTTAAGTACCACATACTATTGAGGTAGTTCAAATGGGGAAAAATCAAAATGTTATGTTGGTATGAAATAGTGTCAGTTTTGTAGGCGTTACCCGGGAGAACATTTTCCTCCTACAAAATAAAAATTTGTTCAGTCTGTTTTTCCATAATAGCTTTTCAAAGTCAAAATTTGCATGTTTTTCGTTTTTATAAGCTGCAATAAGCAATGTACAGTACATATTAGAACGCATAAGTTCACATTGAAACTACAAGTCAGGACTACTGCTTGACGTATATGAAAATCCATTATAAACTATTTTTGTGTTTAAATAATTGCTTAGGCTATATTTAGAGTTTTTTTTTTGCAATTTTTAGCAATTTTATTTAAAACTGCAAAAATATTTTGCTATGACATTATGTGTCAAACATAAATCACATGACATGTAGTTTCAATGTTAATTTTTTTTTTCATTTTATTACGTTCAATGCTTTTTGCGGTTTACTAAAAACAAAAATGACGCAAATTTTGGCTTTGAAATACCACAATGGGAAAAATTCCCGAGCTAATTTTTTATAAGAGGAAAATTTACTCCCACGTAATGTCTAGAAAACCAGCACTACTGCATACAAATATAATATTACCATTATCCTATCACACGAACACTCTTAAAGAAAGAAGGAAAATGCTTAACCGGCAAAGACTTATCCGGTCAGACAAAAGGCGCTGCTGTAGTGGAAATAATACGCTGAACGGTGCAGGATCAGAACGCCAACAGACGTGGCCCGGTATTTCTCGATGACAAATGAATCGACAGAGGGTGCGGCTCTGCCTGTGTTTGGCGTGGCCGGCAGATAAGATACTTCCCTGAGCTCAAGGCCACAGAGCTGACTACTTTCCTCTGCACAGTAAAAAAATCGTACTTTTTCTATAAAAAGCTTGTAAGCCAATGTCATAACATTTATCAGTCTAGCCACTGCGTCAAGACTGTCGCAGGTCATTATAAAGGTATAAATCTTCCAAATATCTGTGTGGCCTAGTGTAATATATTTATACGAGCAGAGTGTTTGATGCGAAGCAAAATAACCTCATTCGATAGAATGTTACAATAAAAAATATATTGTGTACTTTTATTGCAAAAGAATGTTGGAAAATGGTTGACAAAAAAATTTGTGACACTTGAATCATTTACTGCAAAGGTTAAACAATTGATTTGTAAATGTATAGTACTTATTATTCGTAAATATAGACATATTTGAATATTTACAAGCATTTCCTTCAAAGTTTACAATATTTTTATAAACTTACAAGAGATTTTTTTTTTGATACTAGTTTCGAAAGAATTTTTTCGTTCAAGTACATTTTTTTTTACTGTGTTGGCCGGTGGTCGGGGCGAAAATAAAACCTAGGTGGCCAACATGAGGAGGGAGGGGAGGGGGGTGAGTCGCGCGCCATTACTGCGTGAGCACATACGCCCGACGGGATCGAGTTGGACGTCGAGGTAAAGGACGAGGGAGAAATAGCCCCGGCATGTTTACGACGCACGGACCGCAGGAAGTGTTCATGAAAGCGTCGAGATGTTTGATCCCATCAGGAGTTTATGTCCGGAAGGTAGTTACCCCCCCCCCCTTTACCCTCCTAGCAGTGGACAAGTGTGGGGGGCTGACCGCTCGGCGCGGTTGGGAGAGCATATACCCCAATTATGTTCGACGCTATTCTTCCACTAAGAGGATTAGTTCAGGCACACGATTTAATACCGAGCTGGCGAACCTCGGACTTCGTCATGAAAGTGATGTCGCTAGATATTTCGTCTAGGATGGTACCAGCTCGTTGGTCCGTCTTGGTGCAGCGTAGTCACGGTAAAGCAAGCATATTTAAGTCTCTTCCAAATACTCAGATATGAGATTTCTTAAAGCAGCGGAACATAGCGGTTTTACTCGGACAAATAACAGTTAACACCAGAGTGGGGTAGATAAAGACAAATAGAAAAAAAATTATCTAATACCCACATTTAAGGGAAGGTGATTTTATAAATAAAATGTATTTGTGGTGGAGGGAGGGTAAAATATTCGTCTCGTACTCGGAAAGACCCGGCTCTTGTCATACTCATGTCTGTATTTCCAGGGTTTTGGGAAATCACCCCAGGCGAATGATGGGGTGGTTTGTTAATACAGGCCCTGCCCCCCCTCCTATCCTATTGTCCTGTGCCTCTACCAAGGATTGTGCTGTTAAAGGATACGTAAATACCAAACAAATACATAGATACATTATTATTAGAATTCTGGCTACTTTAAGACACGGTGGTTTGTTTCAAGTAGGCTTAGTACTCAAGGAATGATCCTGTAGAAAAGTCCGCAGTACAATATTAATACGTTACATGCCGTAACAGCACAAGAATACGACGTAAGAAAATCTCTCAATACATATTTTACGCCGTAACGAAGTTAAATATTCCTACGGTAATCTGGAACAAGATGTGCGACTAAAATACATAAATTCAAATGGTCGATTACCCCTCCCCTTTAAACACCTAGGAATAATATAAGTATTGCATAGGGACAGGTATGCAAATTATTTACACACTGGGGCCAGTGTGTGTGTTGAAGTTTTTGACTGTCAGCCTCCGTTGCGGCCACTGCTTCTATATATCTGCGTAATGAGCTTATATTTCGCTTCAATAGGCATATGCGACGTGGCATACTTACACACAGTCTGGTTACACAGTCAAGTGCACAATATTGCATACCCTACAGTACACTTTGCCTCTGTGATTAGTGGGTTAATTATGACTGTTAGGCGATTTGTTCATTGGTAAAATATGCTCAATTTATTAATGCTATAGTTACCTTACAAAACATATTTTTTTGGAAACTTTGTACTAAAAAAGCTGTGACACTACGAAAATGGTTCAACATTTACAAGAGACTTAAAACGTACAGGAATTTGTTAGAAAAATGCAAAATATATTGTCCAATGTGTACATATATTTCCGAACGGTTTCTCATAAATTTTACAACAAATACTGCCAAATGTTATTTTTTTCCCGAAACTCGTTTCAAAGTCATCGTTAAAAATATACGCAACATCTGGAAACAATGAAGCCGACGTTATAGGTAAATACGTGAAAACTACGTTAGTATAATAACAGGATATTTGCGGTAAACAAAATACTACTAAAGGCTGAGTTACTTTTTCTTTCCAGCCTACTTGTATGTTTCACTCACATGATTCCATGTCAACATACTAGTATAGGTAATAAACACAGTGTATACAGGTGATTCCTCAGTAAAAATACAAGCACAAAATGTGCACAAAACTTTGTGTCTAAAATTAATATTTACGATGAAATAAGCCTTCGAAGTTTGAATTTAGAAACTATATTTTCACAAAATATGAGAATATAAATAACTTGGAAGGACAATACTCTGAACATAGCTTTATGTTGTTAAGCTCTTCTAATCCATAGCAAATTCTGGTAAAGACCTTCCACTCTTGTGAAAATAACAAGGCTGGTCACCCTCTACTTACGTACAAGTTTTGTAGCATTAGGAAATTCGAACATTTGATGACGGTTTATTGAGATTCGGCTTCGGCACTCAATATCCTTAAGAGCAAGGAGAAGCGTTTATTTTGGCATCATGTAGTTCATTCCTTTGACTTTCGACACATGCAATAATATCACACCGTTGTAAATCTAATTTCTGTGCTATTCTATTCGACTGTAAATGACTATAAAGGACCCTAACCCCCAGGGCTCTAAGGCCGAATTGTGCTCACTTAACACTTGCTTCGTCGCCTTTATGGGCATTCATTGGTACGTGAGAAACATAAAATTTTTTAAACTGCACACGGTGCCTTTTTGAGTGGCTACTGTGTTTAGGCCTACCTGCATAAAGTTACGTGTCCTGACAACGAACTTAGTGGTTCGAGCTGCATTCATGAGATTTCTGTAAAGACTTTAGAAGTTTACACAGACTTTCAGAATGTGTATAATAATGGAGGAAGAGAATGAAAATAAAAACTTTACTTATGTTACTGATTGGTCAAATAAGAAATACAAGTACTTCGAGTCATACAGTAACACTTTTAGTTTTATTCTCTTCCTCATGTCTAGAGACACGTAGAATTCGCGAATTCGTGTTATTATCTGGTGCCAGACTAGACTCCACTGATGTGTACATACTCGTGCACAATATATGATTTCATTGCTCACGAGTAAATATATTATGTAATATACATATTTGACTGCTTTACATGCGACTGGTTATTCTACCGAGGAACTTTCAATTATTGGCTCAAAGTGTTTCGCTACAGTCCACGACACTACAGGCCAGTGAATGACGCCTAGCAAGTAAACAACAGCTTCCAGTCTAGTCAGTTGTCAGAAAATAACGCGAAATTTCCATGGCTCAAAGTTAATATATCACATACTCCGTATTCACTAGAGAGCGTTCTTCGAGTGTGCGTAAACTTGTGAAGTCCTCGTGAATACAGCTGCAACTAGCAAGTTTGTTGTCAGGACTTGTAACTTCACGCAGGTAGGCCTAAATACAGTAGACACTCTAAACGTAACCATGTGTAGTTTGATACTTTTATCCGTGGTCCATGTACCAATTTCTTCAAGGGCGCCGCCTACTCGCGCGTGAGAGGCTCAAAAGCGACGGAGCAGTAACCTAAGGTCGACCTTGGAGCGCGCTTCAAATGCCGTGTCGCCTCAACGAGCCAAGCTCTGAAATAGCGTGCAAGGTTCCCGACGAACCGTTTTTGCTATGGGACACTAAGCGGAGACAATATCATTTTATTGGTGGAAAATCTGCAACAAAATTCAGCGCAGGTCGCAATATGAGTTTCACATACATAAGGTTAGTACATTTTGAAGTACGGAAGTAAAAAAAGACCGTTTTTAGCCATGTTCGAGGGCTTAGAAACAGTGTTTTCAATAAGCATGGTGTCTTAACAATGAGGTTCCGACATTGTCTGAGTTTGTTTTCTTTTCGTACGTTGGCACAATGGGCACACGTGGAATATTTTCGTAGAAAAAAAACCTGTTTACGAACACACTGCAATGCGTTTGAAGCCAGAGGTAGGCGGCACCCTTAAGCGAAGGGTTTTATTGCGTCTTGTCTTCCCCTTCGAACACTTCTCATAGTTGGTCGATTACTTTTAGTAATTAAGGTGGGGTAGGAGGGGTTGTACTCATCCATCCTTGGCAGAACTTCATTGGCGCAAAAAGGAAAAGGAGCGTTTTCCCGCGTAAATGACGTCTGCCGTGGCGGGCCGATTCCCGAGGCAAGTTGAACGAATCCCAGGCGTAAACAAACACTGCGCGCGCACACAACGCTCGGTATATGCTCAGACGCGCGTACAATACACAAGGTGTGTGCCAGCCTGCACAAGATAGCGGGGACAAAGTTGTGATATCGTTATCGCGGTCCCCCCTCGAGTACAAACAAGAAAGCTTTCAGCGCAGGTTAACAGTGCAACCACTTTTGCGAATAGCACCTGGCTTGTCGGGTTTTAATAGCCCAGCGCGAATTGCTCGTCCGTGAGAATCTAGACGGGAAAAATAGTCACGGAGTTCGGTGGCACGTTTTCACGTGTGACGTTTACCTACCTCAAGCCGAGACAAAACACATTTTCATCCGCTTAAGGGGTCCGCCTCGTTGCGATAAAATCACACTGCAGCGTGTTTGAAGAAAAAGTTTAACACCGAAACTAATACACGTGTGTTCACGCCGTTTGACCTTAATTACTTTCAAGACAACACACGTATTAGAAATGCCCTTTTAGGGCACGTCAAAATGGGTCAAAACGCGATTTTCAGGCTGCTATAGCGGAAAATATACTAGCCGAATACATGCGAAACCACTCAAGGGTAGTGCATTGGACTTTAGTAAAGTGATTTCGTAAATAAAACAATAGGGTCACCACTTAAAGTCCCACAGGAAATTTGTTTTTTTCGCGAAGACTGCACGCCTTAAACGCAGAGGCGACGCGCCGTTGTATGGCCCATACGACGTCGCCCTTAGCACCATACCACACTTACACAAACACATGTGCCACAAGGCGGGCCCCTTAAGGTAGTCGCCTACACTGACCCCGAGCTGTGTAGAGCTGCGGCCGTTCCACAATTATACGAAAACTGCTCAACGCGCATGAGTGATATCTGCTTGCCAATATAATTCAAAACACGTTATAGGCTGTTGAACCGAGCACTCAGCAGAACTTGTAATTAATTTAAAAAAAAACGTTTTTTTTTTTTTACCAATACATGTTAATTTTTTACAGTGTTGAAATGTTTACAGTGGCTTTTAATTACATGGAAGTTTTCATATTTAAAGCAGTAAAGATGGCTACAAAATGTCTGAAAGAAAACGTGCAGTGCTCACTTTATCGTGGATGGCCTATACACGCGTGTATACTCATCTCAGCTTCACCACTAAACATTAAAGCGTGTTTTACAGAAGCTGAAAATTAAAGTTTTCACGACCCTTTTTAATAGGGCCTGGTAGTTTTCGCGAAAAGATATTTGCTCCACTTGGTTTCAGTGTCTTACGTGCACTCCTGCAGCTCAACAAATGCTGCAAAACTCTTTTCGCGAAAACTACCGGGCCCTACTTTTTAAGTACCACGAAAATCTAGATGCATAATTTTTTAAGGGTATAGGAAAGTACAATACACCTTTAGCTTTAACGTGTCGTCATAAAATGATAGGGCAACCACTGAATGTCTCATAGAGGCGAATTTTCGGTGAGAAGACTGCAAGCCGGTTACGTGGCTTACGCCTAAAGGCCAGGGTGAGATAGGATGCGCGTGTTGTGTCGTCCTTACAGCTTCGCACTTCTAGATCTCGAACGAGGAAAAACGTCCATCCAGGCGGCAATCTTAAGATTTCACAATAAAGTATTCTATTATTTACCAATGACACCGTTTGTATTAAGCAGATTGGTGTATGCTGTGTGTTCTATTTTTAAGTTTGCGATTACTGTAAGTTTACCATGCATTTAAAACACGTATTAAGTTACATAATGTGTTTTATTCAAGCTCCCTTATACAAATTTTTTTACGGGAATTGTGAAAAACAAAGTATTAAAATTTAATGTGTTTCTTTCTAACAGTAATCGCGGAGTTGGATATTAGTAATGTCTCGAGGTATAAATGATTCGAATGTATACGATTTTCTATTGAGATTGTAAAGAAACTATGAAATAATGCTGTTACAAATATAAAACATTCCTTTAGAAAACGTCGTTTCCCTTTAGAGGCACTTATGAAAATTCACGAGGGTAGGGTAGGTTAACGAAAATTTCAAGTTTTAGGTGTTCCAAAATTAACCCGAGTAAAACTTAATTGTGTTCGAAATTTCAACTGATGGCCTTTCAATCGAATAACAAAACTAATATTAAGATTGAAACGTAAATACGTTACGTAAAAGGAACGTACTGCGGACGTAGCATTTGACAACATATCTTTCGTTGTGTTTTTCGAATTCGGTTAGTTTGTTTTTCACACACATGACAGTCTGAACATGACGTTTGTAACCGTACAAGGAGACCCGAAAATCATTTTTCTAATAAATAGAGACATAATTTAAGTGTGTGTTGTTCTCGTGGATGCACAAAAGGCGTCAAGTAGTTTCTTCAAATAAGGAAAAATCGAGACTCGATATAGTTAGGATGGCTCTTTGAGACTCAGAAATAACTCCTCATTAACTATATTGCATTTTTAAGACTGGTAGGTCTATAGTTCGAAAATAATCTAAGAGACCCTATGGTAAAAACATGTAAAAATAAAATAAAAA
The DNA here is from genome assembly GCA_003012365.1 of Medauroidea extradentata. Classification (NCBI taxonomy): domain Eukaryota; kingdom Metazoa; phylum Arthropoda; class Insecta; order Phasmatodea; family Phasmatidae; genus Medauroidea; species Medauroidea extradentata. The sequence goes on along the minus strand of PNEQ01082395.1, from coordinate 31,916 downwards.
CACAGTTTCAATCACGCTGTCTCTCACTTTCCTCTCCTCCAATACATACCGCCTCCATCTCTCTCTTGACAGTCTTCAGCCTCCGAACATTCCACCCCCCCCCCTCCATGCTGTGTCGTTCACATCTGTAAAGAAGCAATTTCCCGTCACACAGACACAGACCACGCATGTTCGCACGCTCGTCGGCGCGAGAGGAAGAGAAATCGCAAGGAGATATGCCTCTTTCCACTTCCCCTCACCCCTTCCTGGTCTTTGCCCAACACATACTCTCACGTGGGTAGGACGGAAACGAAGGACTGAGGGTGGAGAGACGGGGTAATGAAGAGTGGTGTGGGACATACACGCGAACCTGTGTGGGGGGAAAAAGGAAAAAAAGTCGATAATGCCGCCTCGAAAATGGAAATAGCTTATTAGAATTCTGAAAGCTGCGACAAAGTCGCCCAACTTCCGAGTGGCAAAATAAGAGTGCAAGGGGTTGTACGGGCGAAAAAGAGATTTGGGGTTGTAGGGGGGTGTGGACGGGGAGCTGAAAGAGGACACGGCTTTCCCATAACGACCACCTATTCGCGTTCCCGACATTTCTGGGCTCGAGAAACATTTAGAGTTCTGCTGTAAGACATGTTACCACCTTCATATAGCCACACGCACGTGTGGCAGAAGAAATTTTAGTATGCTGTCTTGGTGAATACCAAGGACCATAACAAGTTACGTAAAAGTTAATTGAGTAAATTCTCAGTCTGTAGAGTGAGATAGGGTAAACCGATCATATGCTGTGATACACCTTAATATCGTGATAAACCACATTTACGGGCTTCACAAAATTGGGAAGGATTTGTACACCGAGTTCAATATGTTACCAACAGAGAGAGAGAGAGAGAGAGAGAGAGAGAGAGAGAGAGAGAGACAGAGAGAGAGAGCAGACATGTATAATTCCAGCGATAAACGACCAATAAAATCATAGTTAAAACGTTTAACCAACCTCAGTGAAGCATTTTAACATTTGCTAAACAGAGGTTGGTGAAAACGGCCCCTAGTATCACGAAGTAGGATAGGTTTACCCTATGTGAAATCTTTGCGAACCTTAGAAGGCTGAGATACGACTAAGGGCATTCATTGCTGCATGGAAACTCGAAAACATTGTTAAACTGCACATACTGTAATGCCTGCTAGAGTGGATACATTGGTTACTTACTTGAAAATACGTGCCTGAGAAAAAGAGTTTGTTGGTGCAAACAAATTTTGTTCGAATCAACCAAATCATCTGTTTGTATAGGGGCAATTAAATATTTCTTTGCTCGTACTAAATTATTTGGTTCCCTTGATTTGTTTGAGGCAAATGGCTGTATTTTGTTAGCAGTACCAAAGATTTAGTTGGCGATAGAAATATTTTGTTGGACATATAAAACACTCACGCATTATTTTAAGAACTAAAAAAAAAATATTTTTTTATAAATCTAAAAAATGTCGGTAATTTTAAGATCTAAAAAATCTGTACGGATGGGCCGGGGCTCGTCCCAATAACCCTTGACGTGTTTCGTTGAATTCGTGACCTAGCCAAATGAGCTGCGAGTGCTTCTGTCGTAAAGAAATTGTTATTTGTATAGGAATAGTTAATATTATATTACGTTAGCAGTGCTTTTTTCTTCAAATATGTTTGTCTTCCATCTGCGAAAAGGTAAACGACGTCAAATAATATTATTAAAATGATCGCCGTCCACCGCAGCATTATGAAAGAGACGTGCAGCTGTGGTGTTTTTCAATTTTATAGCATTTTCTCTTGTAATCAATCGAACAAGTCACTTAGAAATTGTTATTGCTAAAATTAAGATCCTTTAATTATGCTGATTAACAGTTTAAACGCCCTACTTGTCGCACAAGCTTATATTTTGAAAGTTGAGGTATACAGTGTTCGCCATCGTATCGCTCACGCACGCCAGTCTGCCACCTACCGCATGTCAGCCAAATGGATACAGTTTCGTCAACAAAATCATTTAGTCCATCGAAAAAATTGTTGGTTCATAACACATCACTTATATCTAACAATTTTATTTTGTTGACAAGTTGTGACGAGTTGTTTGTTTACGCAAAGTATTTATTTGACGTCCTATAATAACCAAATATATGTTTGACACAAACAAAGTGCGTTTAAATTAATAATTTGGTCGAGGGAAATAATTAAATTTGTTTGGAGGACTCGATGCTTGGTCGTACCAACAAAATATTGTTTAGCTGAAGCAAACATCACCCAAACAAATATATTTAGTATAATGAAACAATTATTTCTCTCAGTGTGACAGGAAAACTGGTATTCGCAACAGTATTCATGAAGCATTTTTGTAGGTTTTAGAAATGCGTGCACATATTTCCGAACACCGGCAACAGCACACGTTTTTTATGTCACGTCTAATCAACGAGGGAAATAATGAAGAAAAAATCTATGCTTACTGTTTCGACATTCTTGTATTACTGATTTGAACTATGGGTAGTTGACTAGCGTAAAACAAAGATCTGTAACAACATTTTCAATTTTTGTGACAACGTTAATTTTAAGAATCTCCACAACGAAATCAATTCCAATTTGATTCAATATACCTCAAGACGTTACTAGTCTACAGTTCCTTAATTAACGTAAGAAAGAACCGTATTGACATTAAGTACTTGCCTTATTTTTGTACTTGCCGTAAAATGTGTGTTTTAAGAGCCTTAATTAAAAATAATAATAAGTTATACAAATTATAAAAAAACAGATTATGCAACTAGACATGTGTTGACAAATTAAATGCACACAGCATCACATCATTAAAAATAAAATACATAGCACGCACAATCCCTTTTACTTGTTCAGTCGTTGTGTTGACCTATATTATCGTGAGCATGTTTCACACGAGACTTTTAAAGGACTTGTAAAGAGCATTGAAGTCGTGTTAATTTCCAAACATTTATTGCTGCCAGTTATTGTAACTTTGGACGTGTGCTCATGTGCCAATGTACGAAAAGAAAAATACACTTTGGACAAGTACGGAGTGCCATTTTTAAGACACCATGCTCATTACAACATTATTTTGAAGCCCTCCAACTGCCGTACTTGAAAATGTCCTAACCGGATGTATGCGAAACGCAGATAGAAATGTGCACTAAACTGGGATACAAACTTTTTACTATTAAAATTATATGGTCATCTCTTAAAGCATAGAAATGTGGATCATCGGGAATCTTGCACACTAGTTCTGCGCTTGGCTCGTTGTGACATATGATACGCGCTTCAAGTTCGCCCTTATAGCTCCGTCACTTGTTAGCATATAACGTGCACATACACTCAAGGTAGGCAGCGCCCTTAAAGAATACGTGATAGATAAATAAACGCTGAAAACATCAATTGATTTCTACGTTTTTTTCGAAGCCAATATGGATAAAATACTCAATGACAATCCTAGATAATGGTATTTGCCAACTTCATGAGTAAATATTTATCCAGAATTACTAATTCGTTACACGTGACCTCTTGCACCGCAGTTAAATGCACGAGGTTCCGGCGTCAGAGATTGTGCCTCAGAAGTTTTCGTAAATTCGTTGAACTCAAAAAAAAAAAATTACGCGAAATGACATTTAAACATTTTTAGCTTATTTCCTTCAAATATTGAATAATTAAAGTGCAGTAGGCCCCTACAGATATTTATATTTGACAGAAAACTGCGAGTAAGTAATATTTTTCAAAATCCGTTCTATCGCGATGTTTTATTTAGAATACTTTTTGTTATCTTTAAAACTAACCCATTGATGATTAATTCCTTTTAACACTGGTTCCCCGTTAAAGCTCAATGGCTGAAGAGCCGAGCCCGTAGTATAAACATTGAAGTGTAGGCCCTACGTAACGAACGTAGTTACAGATATACCACTACTAGAAAATTAATGCTTCAAGCATATATATACATATATATATTACTTTTTCGTTGTGAGACGATTTTTCAGAAGTGTTCACTTTACCAAGAGCCCCCTACATCAGGTGACGGAATATATTCAGTAGTATAAATGTAAAACACAAACTATTATAGCCGGGGAGGCTAGCTGCAGTGAACTGCTGCTATGGGGCGGTGGACCCCGTCGAAACTCCTCTCCTCAGTTGTTTTGTTACCACGTGTAAACCGGTTGAGAGTGTGCCCACAATCAACTGCTGGCCCAAACACACTAACCGCATGACAAAACACGTTTTGTGGCGTGTCTCACAGAATTACAGTATACTGTAACATGTTGCGGTGCTTATATAATACTCTGTTTCTTTTTAACTTCAGTAAATTTCGACACATATGAGGCCACTTCTTACTGTTTACATTAAATAATACGAGTCACACTGCACGACAACATTTTTTCCACAAACGGAAAATGGACACCCCATATTCACTTTAAAACTAAAAATTTCGACTAACACTGCATCAAAACCAGTGCCTGATAACAGGCCATCGAAACCGATTATACCAGATGCAGTGTAACTAGACAATTGTGAAAACAATTTTTTTCTTGTTGTCTGTATTGGCAATTAAAATAATAATTTTAAGTAATGTAAACCGTCTTTTATTTTTTTAGGGTTAAGTTAAATAATGAAAACAATTTCTATGACTAACATGAATTAGGATTTAAATTGGTTTCCTTTATTGAAAATGAAATCTTATGTATTAATTATTTTTATTTTTTGTTTTGTTTATAATACTGACAATTACATATTATTTTAATTTATATGTATGATACAAATTAATATATTACCCACACAACATGTTAGCTTACTGAAAGCCTTGCATTTGACTTGCAGTTATAAACTTGCTTCGGTAGGCTTACTGCAAGCCTTGCATTTGACTTAAGCTTTTATGCTGGTGTAGGTATTATTTAGCTTGACAAGCTTTCTGCAAGTGTATTTAAGAAAAATGCTTGCAGTTAAACTTCTTGCAAGCTTGTGTTAAGCTTGATTGCTTACAAGTTAACCTTAAATATGTTAAGTATGTAAGCTTGCAAAACTATAAAAAAAGTCTCAACTAGGCAACTTGCTTGCCAGCTTACATTTCACTTGATTTTGGCTTGTCATAGCAAGCTTACTCACGAGACTTGCTGCAAGCCTGAATCAAGATGCAGCAAGTTTATATTTCACTTTAATTTAACTTGCCATAGCAAGCTTGCTCAGAACTCTTGTTACAAACCTGAACCAAGCTTGCGACAAAGGTGTATTTGACTTTAAGTACACTTACATAGCAAGACTGGTCATGTGATAAGTTGCAAACATCCTGTCCCCTATACTAAGCTGATATTGCATTGAAATATTCCTTAGCAATCTAAATTCATGAAATATTTTCTGTGCCATTAATAATGACCGAACTTGAGATTTAAACTGAACTTCGTAAATGAACAAGCGCTTTAAAAAGTAGCACTGTTTCATATGCTACCTAAAACCACTATTACGATATTATGTACAACTACAAGTAAACTGATATCCTTATCGTTGTTAGTAAATTCACAAACATCAGCATTTCCATAACAAAGTTCGTTATCTTACAACCGACTCTCACTACTACACCACTTTAAAGTATTCGCAATAGTCCTGTGGTTAGCATACCTGCTTTGAAAGCAAGGGGTCAGTGGTTCCAATCTTGGCACAGGAACCGAAACTTAATATTTAGTAATTAACATCACAAGTCGATGCACAAGCAATATTTAAGATGTAACTTTGAATGATAGTGAAAATATTGCAGGAAAAATGTTTTTATTTATTCTTCAGGCTGGCAAATTAAGCTTGCAGCAAGCTAACAAATCAAGCTTGCAGCACGTTGGAAATGTGTAAACTAGGCAACTTGCAGCAGGCTTATAACAAGTTTATTGGCTTGCATTTCATGCTTGCTGCAAGGTTACTGGCTTTCATTGGCAAGCTTGCTACAAGCTTGTAGCAAGTTTTTTCTGCTGTCTGGGTAGCCTCTTTGTAGATTTTCTTATATTCTTTGGTGGCATTATAGAAACCATTGACTTAGGCCGCATGAAGGCGTTTTACTCTCTGGACAATATTAAATTTAGGAAGGGGTAGGAAGAGCGCTGCCCATACTGTTAAGTTTTTAATTAATTCTTTTCGGAGAAATTATTTTTCCTGTTTCCTCACAAGGTTTTCACATGGTGTCGTAAAGTCCGGACGTGTTTTTAAGAAGATGTCCGAGGTTACTTAATGAATTTAGTATTTTTGACGTAATTTTAAAGATTTTGGCGAAGATACCGTGAGTATATACGTTATAGCAATGTGCGCCAAGGCATCCGTAATGCACAGAGTATTCTTGCTAAGCATAAATTTATTTCATTTTTTCTCCTGACAGTTCACCAGTCCATTTCAAGATATGTATATGATTTCACTAGTTACTCACTGAGTAATAATTAGACACGAAATGTATTCATCGGCTAAGCTAAATTGGAGCAATTATAATTTTCCAAACTGTTTTATACTATTAAAGGTGTTACATTATTTTTAGCATTCGGGCGTGCCGTGCCGTTTTTGTATGAGAATGCAATTGATTCCATTGCTTTAAATTTATATTATATTTATTGAATTCATCCGCTTGGATTATGAATCGTAAATAAGGATGTTAAATCCTTAAAGTTCATACAATTAACCACGTTTGTAACTTCAAGTTTACTTATGCAGTAAGTACATTTTTTTTTCATTTTGAAGCGGTAATGATAATTTCAAATTTATGGTAATTAAAATGTTAGTACGAATGTATTAAGATATTTTAATTGTGTTATTTGATTCTGTACTGTTTCCCCGGAAGCGCCATTTACAAGTGTTCTGTATGGCAGTTTATATCAGTCCTGCACGGAAGGATAAAAACTGTCGCCACACACTTCAAAGAAGCGCACTTGCAAATCTCATGGAACAGAACTTTCTCACCTCAAATTTGCAACCATCGCAATTGTTTCACAACTTTTACATAAAACGAAGGTCTACGAAACTTGAACTAAAAAATCAAAACAAAAGCAAAGTTATTGTCAGAAATTGCAACAATGCAGTTTCTGAAAGCCAAAACAGAAATAATGTTCGTTCCAAAATTACAAACATAGGAACGAAAGAACAAAAAGAATAACAAAAAGGTTTAGAAAAGATAAGTTTACTATTGTGTGTCGAAATTATAAGTAAAGTCAACAAATAATAAAGCACAAAAATGAAAAAGAATGAAAAGTTCGAAACTGCTAGAATCACCCCGAGTGACAGAGGACACCGATGCTGTTGAATTCGGACGAATGCAATTATGACGTGATTACTCTTAAGGTCACGCAAGGTAGTTTTTTTTTACATTGGTGTAAATACGCAAAACATTTTTGACAGAATTCTTTGAAAAAATTCCAGACTTATATCTGCCATACGATGCACAATTTTACACACATAAAAATAAAGGTATTGCATAACCTGGTGTAATGACTGGAACTGATCGACTGCCGTACGCCCTCCGTCTAATAGGCCCTGCTCATGTATGGTTGTTTACATCTTTGTACGGGTTTATTGACATCTAGGATCAGTCAAATAAACTGTGTTCTTGATGTAATGTAACCATTCAGCGCCAGTGTTCAACATCTTGGAACCGAAGTGATGCAATACTTTTTTATGTGTGTATGTAGACGTTACGCTAAATAATGCACCGTTCGTTCGCAAAAAAAAAAAAAAAAATATTTCGTTTGCTTTTCGCTTGTTTTCATAACAAATTTAGTGATATACATGCGAAAAGTTCGGATAAAAACTATGCAGTATATTGCTAGCAAAAATAAAATACCGTTATTGATATCATATATTTTGACGAAGTATTATAAGGTTTCTTCTATAGGAAAAATTATCTTGCTTTGAAAAAAAAAGTTTTAAAAATCACTGTAAAAGTACCATGTTCCATACTGTTATCCAAATTTAAATTAGGCAACTGGAAAAAATGTGAGTAATTAATGTAAGCGTTGCAATTTTACGTTCAACAATATTCTTTTTAACATTCAGTGCAGTAAGACATCAGGCATTGCAGTTAGAAATCACGTAACGGCTATGGATGGAAATCTTTGAAATTGCTCATTGTGAGCAGGAGAAAATATAGCTTATATAACTTCCATGTGTGTGACGACTGCAATGTTACTACCTCATAAAACTCACCGGCAATTTGTCGTAGTGACTAATTATTTTTAACACTGACGTAAAACAAGAGACCTAACCTAAGTGACAGGCAATAGTTTTTATCATTGTCGTTTTTCACCTCAGCAACAATCGCTTTATTCGAGGATGTTCGCCTAAACGATTAGAGATTACCGTTTCTAACATAGATCGGTTCATAGCAATTTTACAGCTATTTGATATAACGTTCCTTCAGTAGGAAATGCGCTTTCTTACATAAGTACCCGGTAAAAATAAGTTCCCATAACGACAATGGAAGCTATCCACACACACATATAGTGCAAAAAGTACACTATTACCGGCTAAATATGTAAACTTTGGCGATTGTTATACTGTTCAAGTAGGATAATTTGAGAATTATGACTGTTAAATAAAATGTTTAAAAGCACTATCGTGGGTGCATGGGGAAATATTTGATCAAATTCTACCATATTAACGAACATAGACTCGTTCATGTCTGACTTGCGTAAAAACAGGATATAACCATAAACGGTCAGTTCTGTACAATACTAGACGCCGGCACCAATACGAACAACGCTTTACACTGATTGATGCTCATTGGCTGCAGTTGAGGTATCATTATTTTATAACTGGTTGATGAGTGTACTGAGACTTATGCAGATTCTTCTCACAGGCTATACTTGGTAGGTATAAGTAAATGGGGATTATGGAAACTTGAACGCACGGCTAAATCGGTTTTACAGTGTACGTGTCGTTTGGAGAAAGCTAGATCTCGCGCGATGTGGCGAGAAGTGCACTCGGAGGCCGTTAACTGTGAAGTGTGCATATTTTTAAGGTTTCTTTATATAATCTACAAATCGTGTTTTTTTTTTTTTTTTTTTTTTTTTTTTTTTTTTTTTTTTTTTTTTTTTTTTTTT
>PNEQ01082395.1:0-22768 GCA_003012365.1 Medauroidea extradentata | reverse complement strand
CATTTAAAAACTTCGGCTAAGTAATTAGTTTTTGTCGTTACAGACTGACGACACATTTCGAAGCGTGTAGTGAGACCCCATGGCATCCTGTGAGCCACACATGAGAAGAAGGCGGGTGCTTTTGGTAAGTCTGGCAGGCAGTGTGTAGAACTTAGTTGTTTTCCAACTAAATATGATGTTATAATAAATGTTTCGTTGGTAAAACTGTAATGATCAGAGATCTGCGAAGTTCGCGTTATTTTAAGGTGAGACACCTGAATCCACAGACCTGTACATACAAGGGCACAACCTGTGATTATATTGACTACGAGAATCTATACGCAGGGACCTGAATAATTTGCGGGTTCACTGACCTGTAGCAGGCTAGCCTCCAAGAATATGTGTGAAATGGAGCATAACGCAACTGTTCATTAGCTGCCCGCTTCTAAAGTGAAATGGGCTTTCGTTTAGTTAGATGTTTGTTATTGCCTCAGCGACGTTCGGAGGGTGTCAGATAAGTCCAGAGACAATCGCGAAAATGACACCAAAGTGTAGTAGCCGGAATTCTTGCTTGTGCCTAAAAGAAAGCACGAATTTTTTCAGATCTCTATCTATATGTTGCTATTAGCCTGAATTACTGCTTTACAGGTAGTTGGCCACTACTGGCAGGGAGTATCCCCTGTAGCAATTAACGTTGGGCCAACGTTGAAAATTGGTTGGAACCGTTTGCATTATGTTGTGTTGGAAAACACAAGTAAATTAAACGTTGGGGCAATGTAATATGCCAGAAAATGTGGTTGTAAATACATTGGCATTATTATTGCAATGATTTATTAACATTCTGAAAATAGTTAAATTAAAGTAGAAAATGTCTGAATATATTGCACGACCAAAATATTGTTATTTAAACTTTGTTGGGTGAGTGTTGGCAACAAGTTGGTAAACATATAGTTGGGGTTTGGTGTGTATAATTAAATTGGGTCAATGTTGCAAAATCAACAGTTTACAAAGAGAGTTAAAAATCGCGTGAACATAGAACATAACCCATTATACATGTTCGTACAATAATAGAGTTGCTTTGATATAAAAAATTATATTTGTGTAATTTTTGTTCTATTGGTTAAATGTTGGGAAAATGTGGAAAATCCGACTCTTGGCTAATATATTATTCCCAGTACGCTGGTCCAACGTTGCATAGCCCACATTATGCTAACCACAGAAAATCTTATGTATGTAGGTTGGCTGAGAGTTGCCAGCAAATCGGTAAACATAAGATTATAATTTTACATCGAATCAACATTGTTCAAACAATAGATACGTTTATCAAAATTTTCAAATACTACATAAATAATAACACAAATGTTCCTTGTATTCAAAAATTTATATTAATGGTGAAAATACAAAATCTGCATTCTTTAAACTATACATGTCGGTTACACTTTGGCAAACTGTTGAAAATAAAAAGGTTTGGTGAATATTGCGTTCAATGAATTTGGTCCTACGTTGTATAACCCACATTTTGTCAACCACGGAAAGTCTTTCGTTTGTAAGTTGGCTCACATTGGCAACAAGTTTGTAAGCGGACTTCCCCAGTGACACAAATTGTGTTTCTTTCTAAAAGCAGCTCCATTAGATTATAAAACACAAGACAATATTAAAGACAGTATTTTGTAAAATGTATTTGTTGGTTAATTGTTAGGTACAAGTTAGTATGCGCCTTTGCGTTGGGTTAACGCTGCATAACTTACAGTAGGCCAACCACTGAAAAGATTTGGTATTTAGGTTGGCTGAATATTATTTTTGTTAGTAAACATATCATTATCACAAAATACATTGTTCTTTGTTATTTTAAGTTGGACATTTCTAAAATATTCATTTAATGCGTATTTATCTTTCATACATCATAAATCAATATGAGATAATGTAGAGCAATATGTAAGGCAATGGACTTCTAATGGCAAGGCCTCGAACATAATCCCTGACTGAATTCGATTCTGGCTGAAGTTTTTTTTTATTGATTTTAATAATTTGTGTAACTCACAAGAACTCTGAAAATAAAATAATGATGCATATCATGCTTAATTTAACTTTTGTAGAGTCAATTTTGTGTGTATTTTGTATAGAAACGTTGGCCCAATGTCGGTTAGTAGTTGACATTAGGCTACGTATGTTACACACGCACATAATTTCAACAGTCCAACGACGTTGGGCCAATGTAGGAAATTAGTAAGAATCCAACCAAAATACAAAGTTGGACCAACATAGTTTTACATATTTCAACATTGAGACAACATTGGATACCAACAAAAATCAATGTTGGACCTACGTTGTTTCATACGACATTTCAATGTTGAGTCAACGTCGTATGCCTACGTTGGCCCAACATAGCATGTAAACGTTGGGCTAACGTTGGTCGAACCAAAAGTTACTACTGGGGACTCTCCGTGCAAGGCCAGACATTGTAGACCAACGAGAGACGTCCAACAAGCCTACAGCCATTTGGATTCATGTCTGCAGGTAGAAATTATCGCGAAATTCGCACCCCTCTAGTAATGATTTAGTTAAGGAGTTGTTAGTGAAGGATTTGGACGGTTTAAAAAAAATCGAATGTGTGGAAATCTAGTTAAAATGAAAACCACTACGTGTTTTCCGCCTTCTGGCAAGATCACGATGTGAATGAGAGAAGGTCGGGATATAGGTTGGGTCGGCTGCTCGACTAGCGAGACATGCCCGAAGTATGGATGAGGTGTCATGAGTGCAGAACAATGAGGAAGGCAGGAGAAACGGAAGGTCCCGTGAATACCTGCCTGCCAAATGCATCGTCCGCCACGCTTCCCACAAGCGAAAAATCCGGACCCGGGCCCACCGGGGATCGAACCCGGATCGCCTTTGTGGAAGGCGAGTGCTCTAGCCATTCCGCGCTCCCCCCCCCCCCCTACCTTTGTGTTCAAAATCTGACATTTTAATATAAGAAAGCGATATATTTTCTTAATAATTAAAAACATAACATCATAGTTTTCTAAAGAATGATTTTGTTGATAATGTTGTGCAAGGACAACGTTCAAAATCAATAAAATATGCACATGATCACTTGTCCCCCACCTTTTTCTTCCCATTAACCACTGTCCCTGTCGTGATCTAAGGTTGTCATATTATATAACTAGGTTAACCTAGGTAGGGCAATATTTCTGATTAAAGCGTTCAAATAGTAGCCTGAACAGAGTTTCCAAGTGTCCAGTAAAGCGCGATGGTCAGTATTGCGTGCAGGCTTTTAGAACATAGCCTGGTGATCGAGAAAATATGGTCACACGACTGGGCCAACCTACCTAACTCCTGTAGGTCACTTAATGTAACCACCTGTAGAGTGCATCTTGTGGAATCGGATGTAGGGCTCGAGAATAGTAAGGAGCTCGTGTCCTCGGATGAAGTGAACATACTATAGCGTGCATATCTGCCCTTGTTGTGGACTCAAACAACGACATGTGACGTCTGAAATTCTCCAGGTCGTGAAGCCAAGTATATACCATTTACATACGTAATTAATAACGGCGCCGCCTACACGAAAAGAAAAAAAAAACACTTCTGAAAAGGACGTAATGTTATTGTTAAGACAACATGTTTATTGAAAAACACTGTGTCTAAGTCCTCCAACATAGCAAAAACATTGCTATTTCAGACTGTTATAGTACTTGTACTGAATTAGGTACGGAATCTGATGCTGAATTATAGATAATGTGTACAGGGTATAATAACTAGAGACGGTGATTTATGGCGAGAAAATCAAATGTTTACAAAATTTCAACGTGCGTGCAGCATTTTGGAAGCTTTTGTTTATGCTGCTGGCTGGAAAGTTTACAATGTTTGACAGAGCCAATGAGAACTAGGGTAAATATTACACATATTTGTTACCTGCGATTGGTCAGTAGTAGGACATTTTTCACCCAATAACGTATGACGCAAAAAACTGCAGCGCTTTCAAGGTTATGTTGGCATCAGAAATTTTCGCGATAAACCACGATACCTACTTACGACATTGAACATCCTAACCTGTAGTGGCTTTATTGGTTTTATTATAAATCAGGGAACAGGGATATTGAACTACGTTTCTTCACGTCGACATGGTATAATCGTTTCATTCGCTATTTGGAATCCATATGGCGGGGATTCTGATACTTTTGCGACCACAGTAGTTTCTCCCGTCCGTAAATCACGTTTCTCTTGTCAGCTGTTTCTCGTTACAAAATAATGAACATATTGAGGTTGCCACATTTTTTTGGTAATCGATATAGTACTCTATATGCGAAAAACGTTAAGCATTCACTCGAACATAAGTTATGAAGGATAAAAAACGGATGGATCGAAGGTGGTAGGGACCATTACCCCTGACGCAATGCTAGATAGTTTTATTCACATTGATGCAAAAAATTCAACTTTTTTTTTATTAACGGAATGCTTTGGAAAATAATATCAAGACCAAGATCTGTCATACTATGTACAATTTTATGTAAGGTTTTGCAAAATAATGCAACGTTCGTTCGCAAAATTTTTTTGGCGTGGCTTCGGTTTATTTTCGTAATAAAATTAGCGATATCTTGGGTAAAAAAGCATAAAACAAATATCAGGTACATTACTACCACAAACAAATTAGGTAAAAAATTATGGTACATCTATGACAAAACAACGTCGAGATTCATCGGTATGAAAATGATGTTGCTTTGAAAATGTGTTTTCAGAAACACTGACCACGCGTGGCCTGAACTAAGGTTAATTCTACTACAGGTTAAAAGAAAATGTTTTCTCCTGTGGGAGACTTTGGCATAGAGAATATTTTCTGCCATTAGTTTTCATACTGTCGGTAAGGAACCCGACAAATACGAAACTGTAGTAAAATTAAATATGGCTTGGAAATGCCAGAAGTCATTTAACTTAATGTTTAAGTGAAAATAACTCAATTTTACGTTATAAATTATCAATTTTATGTAACTTAAAATTCAAGTAAGCGCTGTGATTGGTCAGTTTGCGCCCTATATCGATACCAGCGCTCAAACGGCAAAAATTTTCCCTCTGACAAAGTTTTAACGTTTAACTTTCTAACCTGTAGTAGAAATAACCTTTCCTGAACGCAGCCTGTGTGTGTGGTTGGGAATCTCCGCAGCACTGTTGGCGACACTGAAGTGGCGTGATTGTGACTGATGGACGGAGAGGGGGGACGGGGGAACGGACAGACGCCGACACTCACCCGGACATGTGGACGGCGACGTGGCGTCCACCCAGGTTGCTGCAGCGTGTTGGTGCGCCGTCCCACGTCGTGGCGTCGTCCCTCCTGCCGCTCCACCGCTCCTGCGAACACGACACGCACCCAGAGAGCGCGATCACACACACGCACCGGCAACACACACACATGCACACTCGCTCACATACAACTTCACGCACTGGCCACGTCAGATTAGATAGTGGCGCGACGGCTCCTTGCCCGTTCCTTCCGATCCGACTCAGAGGATTGGCGGACCCCCACTCCCCCCTACTGAACTCACCTTACCTTGACTGAGTCGGATTCTCAACCACACTTAGCGTACGTACGCAATTGCGTAAGGTCTCCGGTACTCTACTCAAAACACCTTATAATCTAAATGTACACTAACGTTTCTGTACTGAAAAATGACGACAGTAAATTATGGCAGGTTAATAGTTTCGAATCGAAGCAAATACAACGGTTTACGACAAAAGATTAAGTATTTTAAATAAAAAAACATTGTTGTCACGGCAGTTTTAGGCTGGTTTCACGAACACCGCTTAGCGTACGTAAGTAAGGAGTACAAAGTTGACCAACTCAGTCGCGTACGTAGTGATGTGAATGCTTGCATGCACAGTCAGCGTTTCTACTTTTAGACGTACGTACGTACGCTGAGTGTTGGCTGTGAATGCAACTTAACCTATTGCTCACTTAGGGTTGTGGTCACGGCATCAAATATGGCTATGGTCTCTGGACAAGCCCGCTTTGCCGTGATGCATTCCTTCTCTATTCCAACTAACAGTCAACCAAGTGTACGAGGCTCAGCCTTCAGACACATTGAATCCCGTAACACTGTAAAACACATTTCCAAACATTATATACTTGGTTCATCATTGCTTTCACTAGACGCAGTAAATGAGATTACCTAAGCTGAACTCATGCTGGGGCAAAAAATATGTGCACGTAAGACACTGAAACAAATTGGGGCAAAATTCTTTTCGCGAAAACAGGGGTCCCTACTAATACTTACGAACGCCGCCTCTACGACGGAGCAATAAGGGCGACCACGAAGCTATCACCAGATTCCGCATCGCCACAACGAGCCAAGCGCTGAGCTACGATGTAAGATTCCCGCCAGTCCATTTTTACTATGGTCTATGGGACTTCAGGCAGTGACAATATAATTTTACTAGCGGAAAGCCTGCAGCATATATCAGTGAATGTTTCTATCTGAGTTGAATTTCTCTGTACAATGTATCTGTGTATGAGGCTGCTGTGAACAGTCAATAGCAACTCAACTGCATAGACAGAAAAGCTCTTCACATTTTTCACATTACAAAAAAATATGGTTTAGGCATAGATAAAATATGGTTTCGGCCTAGATTAAAAACTACTGTGTGAGTGAATGGATATAAATTGTAGTTCAGCTAGTCATTTAACAAGTACACTGTAAAAAAAAGTTTGTAAATTTGCCACATGTTCGTATAGGAGCGCTAAGAAAGTAGGTACTGTAGAATTGTTTCCCAAACATCCATTGTAGCATTCCTAAACTTTTTTAGTAAAACAATCAAATATATACTGAAGTTACCAGACTTGTATTGTAACAACAGTAACATGTTGCATATTTACAAGGCAGAAGTATGTAACCGCCCCACACTGCGTTTAGGTAAACTACTTCCTAAACACTTAACGAAATTTTTTTATAGTGTATAATTTTTTGTGATATTGTGATCATATGCCACTTTTTCCGTATGCTGTCCCAGAAAATCAGGCACCACAAAAATATACAAATAAACTAACCAAGATAAGCTGTAGTCATAACATACATATAAAATAAAAATACATAGTAAAACTCGTAAGGAATTATGTGAGGCGCAACACAATGAAACACAAATAATTGAACGACGAAACAGAACTAGGAATCGTCTTTTCTAAATTAAAAAAAAATCAGAACAATCTAATTAAGACAGCACATACAAATATTCGGATAGAGACCAGAAAAGACACAAGGCTGGTGTCCACGATTTATTTTGTTTTATATTTTTTTTATTTCCGATGGACTGTAAAAAAAGAATGGATTGTAAAATGCTTGTACTGTCAAAATATAGGCCCTACGTACATCTTTAAGCTACGTTTCAACATAATCACCTCGCAGATTGAGACACTTGTACCGGTGCACCAGCTGTCCAATACTTCAGCCAAGAAAGTTGCCGCCTGCTGAAAGAACCGTGTTCGTTGTAAGATTTTGGGCGTGGTACGCGTACGAGGTGCGTCAAATGTTGTGATTGCAGTCGTAATACAGCTCTACTGTTTAACTGCTTCCACCAACCACGCTCATTTGTCAAACCAACACATCAATTCAGACGTAGTTACGGGCATGTTGACATGTCTTCAAACTTTTCCTGACGTTAAAAAAGTGTCTGTGGGGACGGCGCTTCAACAGCAATGACTGGAGACATGCAAAATTCGCGTTATCATTTGGTAGCAGACTATACTTCACTAGCCTATACATAACAGAGCATAATCTGCGATTCATTTGGCTCCGAAATTTTATGTGTTGTCATGTACGTGTCTTTACAGAGATTGGCCTCTTTACCGTGTAAGCATTCTCCGCGGCAAGTCACGACAATGTCGGCCAGCGGGAGACGACGAGCGACACTGTAGTCACTTGGAGTCTAGTCAGCTGTCAGAAAATAACGCGAATTTTCCGTGTCTCTAGTAATGACGGAACTGCGGGACAATGTGGCAACGTGGTTGTATAGACACGCGGCAACCCGCGCGGTATCTTTATATGCGGAGGGTACTGGAATGTTCGTGCAACAGTACAAGTGCCTCTATCTGCGTGGTGATTCTGTTGAAATGTAGCTGAAAGTTGTACGTATCTTTTGACAGTACAGGCATTTAACAGTTCATTACCATTTGTTCTACACATCTGAGGTTGAAAAAGAAATAACTCTCGTGTATCGAGGACTTCACTGACGTAAGACAGAATGAACACCGATGTCTCGGGAGTCGAAGTCTTCAGCCAAACTGCAACAAGTTTGTCTTGAAAACCTGTGTTCTAGCGTATAGTTAGCTCCAGGATTCTTTTTTTTCTGTGCAAGCTGGTGACGGGAGTAAACATGAATTACAGCGCGTGCGCGGGTGCTGGGAACCAAGATTAGTATTTTGGCGTTCCGTGTTATTAACTCCAGATAAAAACGAAAACCAAAACTTTTAGATTGAAGGGTAATCATAGGTGTTCCGTGTGATCACCATGACGTGTGCGCTGGACCAGAACCACCCACTTGGACATCGGCGAAAATGCCAGCCACCGTAGATGAGCTTCGTCCACAAGTAGGCCTACAGTAGATATTGAACCGTCGTCATTTACACTCTTAAGACAGCCACTTGTGATAACTAGCAGCAATAACCGTTACGCGCTTATAATCGGCACAGAACCATCAGCAACCTGTATACCTGGTAGATATACGATCCTATTATAATATAAGGAGCAAGCATTCAAAACCAGACATGTCCAAAATCCCGAAAATGAGTAAACTGCCCTTTCTAAATAAATAAGACGTGTTACATACGAGTATGAACTCAGAGTCCATAAAAAACACATGTCTTATTGAAATGGATAAGTTTAGTCTCAGTTAGTGCTATAAAATATAATGTTTATTCACTTTTTTCTACAGCACAGATAAGGTGGACACGTCTGGTTTAGAAAGTTTGCTCCTCATATCTGTAATTAGGTCAAACAATATTGTTATGCTATGTCAATAAGGGCCTATACTGATACTTTTGTGATGAAAGTTTGTAAACATGTCATAAATAACGTAACAATATTTCGGAAAGTTCTAAAAAAAAAAAAAAAACTATTAACATACGTTTGCATACAAGAAGACTCTTTTGACATATAATGGTAGCGTATTAAAATCTGTGGCGAATCTGGGGTAGGTAATTCGTGTTTACATGCTAAGAGTGCTTATTATAGACAGCGGTCAGGCAAGGTGGCGCCAACCTGAAAAGGCATTGGACTAAGATACAGGTTATTTATTTTCGACGTCAGCTTACTGACCGGGTTTACCGCCAGGAAGTTGGTACGCAGCCCTTACCAGAGTCACACACAGTGGCGAGTGGTGGAGGAGGTGTTGCAAGGTAAGTTGTGTTTGTTCTCAACTGTACATCTTCACTTCCTTGTCTAATCGCGAGCCTCCGTGACGTAGTTTTGCAGCGGACTTCGCTTCACTAGGAGCACAAACTTTTCGCGAAAACAATTTTGCACCTGTTCGTTGCAACACCTTACGTACACATGTGCAATTTTGCTATATAGTAAGTGATCGGATGTTTTAACTTCCCGTGTCTTGGTATTCCACTGGCAAACCACAGACGTGTTGTGTTGCAGTAACCTTATTATGAGTGGTGCAGTCAAATGGGAGAAGTCACTTCACAAAACATGCTTTAAATAACTATGAAACAGACCTGCATGTTAGGTACTGGAACAAACTCGGGCAAAATAATTTTCACCAAAAGTTGTTCGCTTTAAATATCACGTGTAAAATGTATGCTTAGAGAGGTAATAAATTCTCGTTATTTTTCTGCCAACAGACAAGAATCCAAACGGTTGTATGCTCGTTCAACGTGTTCCGTTAATCAACAATGACATGGCCTTCCATGAAGAATGCTTCTGGCCAATTATTAAAAGGTCCACGGTAGAGTGACCAACCGCCTGTACAGGACCAGTAGTAACTCAACGATAATAACTAGGGACATGCAAAATTCGCGTTATTTTCTGACAGCTGACTAGACTCCAAGTGACTATCGGCTCGTTCGAAGTCTCTCGCTGGCCGATATTGTCGTGACTTGCCGCGGAGAATTCTTACACGGTAGGGAGACAAATCTCTGTAAAGACGTAACTCACGTAAATGAAAACACATAAAAATTCGTGACCAATTGAATCGCAGATTATGCTCTGTTATGTATAGAAAAGTGAAGTTGGGTCTGCTACCAAATGATAACGCGAATTTTGCATGTCTCTACTAATAACATCATACAGAATCTCATGACTAATATAATCACCGGTTGTGCACTGGTATGTACAGGTCAGTGGATTCTAGTGTCTCAACAAATAACACGAACTATGCAGGTCTCTGTGAATGCACTGTAGCTATCTCATGAGCAACCGTGTATAATTAGTAGAGCCACGATTTTATGGCGAAAAGATTTTTGCAACATTTGGTTTCGATGCGTCATGTGCACACCTGCAGCTCTGCTATGTCGTCTGTGGTTGGACGATTTTACTCTCACTGGCCTTGGCAAATTACAGACGTACAGACTCATAATAATCTTATTCTGATTGGTGCAGTCAAATGAGGGACGTGTATGAACAAAGACACGCTGCCAATAACCTTGAAACAGAACTGCCGATGTGCACGAGATACACTGAAACAAAGTGGGGCAAATATCTTTTCGCGACAAAATCGTGGCCCTAATAATTAGAGACAGGAAATTTTGCGAACAGATTTTTGCAGCACTTTGTTTCAGTGCCTTACGTGCGCACCTGCATCTCTGCTATGTGGTCATTGATTGGATGCCGTAACACCCAGCGTGCGGAGGTTAAACCTGTAAATCACAGACGTGATGTGTGGCAGTTATATGTATACTGATTGGCACAGTCAAATGTATAACGACTCTACACAAAAACACTGTCAATAGCCATGAAGTTGAACTGCAGGTGTGCACGTAAGGCACTGAAACAAAGTAGGGCAAAAATCTAGTCACCAAAAATCCTGTCCCTATATATAACGTTCTGTTTCATCTAGCTGCATGTTCTTATTGGTGCCTACTCCATAATCCGTAACAGTACAGTACTGAACAAATACCAGCTTAACTTGCAACTGCTCCACACGCCACTGGTCGTACATCGACTCACTCTCCAGCTACAGAGATGGTAATTTCAGCAGCAAATAATGGCGCGCAAAACAAATCTGTACATTTCACTAGCACAGCGCATGTTTTTTTCTAACTTTGCAGTAGACCTTGTTGAAAATGTAGGTAGTAAAATATGCAATTTACATAAATAATTCTGCACATCTGAAAACAGCAGGCCGATAACGCACACTTAATTAAAAGTTTACTTAATTGTACAATACACTTTACAAACACAGAACACTTTCTTTGCCACAGCACAAATGTTCTTGCGGAAAAGAAAATAACATGCTTAAAGATGAGCAACTGCAAAGTAGCTTTGCCTCAAAGAAAACATTTGTTTAAGTGTCACAATAGTAATAAAAATTATATGTTACTATTAAAGCAACTAGGTAAGGTTAGTTGAATTTTTTTTTTGTAAAGAGAAGGCTTACTTAGAAAAAAATTCTATGTTTGTTACTTGAAAATAAGACTCTTCCTTAATTAAACTTTTTTAATAAAAAATTTTGTGACCTAAACACATGAGTTTAATACATTTTGCTGTAAAGCAAGTTTACTTTAACGCAAGCTCGACAGCCTCGAAGGGGTTTTTACCAACGTTTTTACTGCCAATTAACTACGTGAAATGCGCTTTCAAGCTCAGAACAAACCTGTTTTAAGAACAGATTCATGAGAAACTGAACTCTGTCTCAAATTAAAGATGACATATCACTCTGAAAACAATTAGGTGTTTCTCATTCCTCTGCAGCACTTAACGCATCTCGGTTTTTATACGAACGTCTAAGAGAGAAACCCACCACGCATTTAAAAGACGAGCAGTAAACAACAATGACATGCAATTATCCTTGCAATGAAACCACGATACTGCTGTAGCACAGCATCCCGTCAGTTGAATACAAATGGAGGAGTGTAAATTGTTTTTTTTTTTTTTTTTTACTGCGAGAGCTTTCTTACGGGTGATGAACATTTATGACGTTAAGGTGGCCTTCTGTGTATGGACTTATTCGTTTGAAGTCTAAAAGTGCGTAAGCTTTAAGTTGGCCGCCTGTCCAGGCCGCCGAGTGGCGTACAGAGCTACGGCCGTTACAAGACTTTTAGAAAACTGCTGAACGCTCATGAGTGATGTCTGCTTAGGAATAGCATTTAAAGAACTTACATACGTTTGTACCGAATTCAGGACCACCACTAATCGTTAAGACTCGGTTTCAGTCGCCATATTGAATTTTGTTATTATATTTCGATTGTTGGGGTTTCTAACAAGAAAAATATTAAATATGCGATTATACCTCAAATTCTATTTACATTTGGCTACAGTAGAAACCTTGCGATTTAGCTGTTAACGTATAATTACGCCGCAACGTGTGTAGCAAATTTTTTTACATTCACAACTTGCCCGACAAATTGCGACCTAACTATACGTTACTATCTCTACTGCCATACTTGTATTGTATCTCAAGGTAAATATAATTTGCGTTATGGTCGCCGATTTAACATTTATTTTCTCAGAATTCCAAAAGAGCGAAAAATAATAAATTTCAGTATGGCGACTGAAACCGAGCCTTAAAGAGTATTTTCTAGCTGCTGAACGCGGTAAAATGAGTATTTTGCGGTATTTTTTAAGTACGAAAATCTTAGCGCAGAATTTTTTAAATCATATACAGTGTAGGCATGTTAAATACACGTTTGACTTTAATATTAACGTCATACAATGATAGTGTCACAGGTCAGTGACTTGCGCCTAGAGGCTAGGATGATGCGTGATGTGTGTATGGTGTCGTCCATACCGCTTGCACACTTCTAGGTCTCGGACGTGCAAAACACGTTCACCCAGGCGGCCACCTTAAGGGCGCGGTCACCTCAGTTTCGAACGTCTTTTTTTATATTTGTACCAGATATTTTTTTCTTATTTAAGACATAAATTTTTATTAAATCTTCCTATTAGAAAATGTGTGTATCTCTCATAGTTTTTGCGTAATGAGTCGTAAACATCAAAATTTGCACTTTACGGTTTAAAGTACGTCACTAAACCCAACTGACATACCAAACCGACAAAATTCACAGTGTATAACAATGTTGTAGGCTATGATTTGACATATATAAAAACAAAAAATAAAACACCTTTGTATTTAATAAAAAATGCTGAATTTAAATATTTTAAAAATTCAGCAATTTTTTAGAAAAAAAATTTTTTTTTTGTTTTTATATATGTCAAATCATAGCCTACAACATTGTTATATAGTGTGAACGTTTTCAGTTTGGTATGTCAGTTGGTTTTAGTGGCGTACTTAAAATCGTAAAGTGCAAATTTTGACGTTTACGACTCATTACTCAAAAACTATGAGAGATACAAAAACTTCCTGAGAGGATGATTTAATCACAATGTAGGCTATGCATAAAACAAAAAATAATACCTGGTACAAATATAAAAATAATAAAAGACCTTGAAAACTGAGGTGAAACGCCCTTAAGCGAGCGTGGTAGATAATCTTAACACTGAGTTCTACAATTGAGACATACACTTTCTGAAAGTCAATATAGAAGAACTACAAAACAGCAATCATTGATATTGCTAGTTGCCAACTTTATGAACAAACATTTATCCAGAACGAAGCATTTGTTAAGTGTGATCTCTTGCGCCGTAGTTAAATGTACGAGATTTCGGCGTCAGAGATTGTTCTTCAGATATACGTTACCCGAGGAAAACTTTTGTTCAGAAAGTTGGCAAAACCTATTGTCTAGGATTGCTGTTTTTTTTTTGTATGTTGGCTTCGAGATACCCACAATTCTAAACTAATGCTTTTGGCGCTGAATTATATACCCCGCACTCGTAAAGACGACACAGTAAGCACTTACCGCCTTACGCTAGTCCCTATGCGCAGGTTACTGAACTGGCGGTCGGTCTCCTCGGCGGTAGATCGCGTACGTGAGACATTCAGTCGTGACTCTTATCGTTTCATGACTTAGGTGCTATTAAAAGGGCCTACACATTTTTAACGATTCTGCGCCAAAATTTTTGCATCTAAAAAGGATCGTAAATAAACCATTTTCGCAATTTTCGACCGTGTGAAGCGTCAATTGAATACTGTTCTAAAGAAGACATCACATTAAGATGTTAAGAGTTTGGGAATCAACGTCTCTTGGTCGAAGCTCTGAACACCGTTTGGCGACTTGTAGAGACGGTTACCTGGTCGAAACGTTACCTTTTGACAAGCTGTCTACTACGCAGTTTTTACTAGAATTCCCCCATTTACAGGGCACAAAATATACCCGCCACCCTCCTACGCCACGCCGCGTGAAACTTCTTATTTTTCGTATGCTAAAAATGTACATTTTAGAGTCGGAAATATGCAAACGGCCAATACTTACAAGGTTTATGCGTATTATAATAACAATCACTGTTTTAAAACCTTATTTACTTATTCCAACATACTAGTTTTCGAGCTGTCGCAATGTCATACCAAACGTGTAGTACCAATTATTTAAGATAAGTCCTTACGGGGAAGACAGTCCTCAGGTGAGTCTCGCGCTTGGAGGTGATGGGACAAGTGGCGGGTGAACAGGAGTCAGCCTTAGACCCCAGCGTTTCCAGGTCCCGATCTGGTCGTTGTAGTCCAAAGGCGAGCCATTTAGATATGCAACAGTATACGATATTATTGTGTGAGTCCAAAATATTATACTAAAGTACAGATGCCATGGTTTTACTTTACTATTTCTTTAAGGATCTCGCCACTCTGCGCTTAAAATGCACTGCAGCGTGTTTGTAAGTACGTTTTGTGTACGTAACTATACCACGTGTGCCCGTTCTGTCAATGTACGAAAAGAAAGTACGCACTTCAAACGACGACTGAAGGTTAGTTTCAGAGCATCTTGTCGACTAGAAAAATTATTCCGGTGCCCATCAATATGGCTGAAAACAACTTTTTGAACCTGTTACATCTGAAAACTACTCGGAGGATTCGTGTGAAACTACTCTAGAAACATGCAATGGACAGAGCTTTAAACTTTCCACTAATAAAAATATGCGATAACCGCTGAAAGTGTCAGTCAGGCGAGTGATCTACGATACTACTGCACGCCATTTCCGTGTCTTACAGTAGAGGCGATACCGCACCAGATAAGGCGGCCAACATCGCTCTTACTGCCGTGCCTCACTCACACAAACACACGGCCAGTAGGCGGGCTCCTTAACAAGCCTGAAAGCCGAATATACCTAAATGTGCAATTTCATTACCCGTTTTCAAAATAATCTCCCCCTCGTTAATAACATAGGATATGACTAAAATCAACCGTGGCGTATACAGATATTAGTTTTTTTTTTCCTCTTTAGGAAAAAACTTATTGCCAGGACTGATTATACAGACGAATTCTTGCTAGCGACAAAGCATTGTACATCAAAAGACATTCCTCAATGACACGATCCATTCCAATGGCCAAACACCACACGTTTCGTGTTCAGAGCAGTGGCAAAGGAACGGGTCGATTACGTAACTAAGTTCAAAAAGCATTTCTTATTCCTTTAGATGTTACGGTGAGGTGATATGGTTTTACGGCCGTTAAACAACGAGGGCTTGAAAGCCGATGAAGGTGAGGTGAGGTGAAGGGACAGCACAACATCGATGCCCGAACCATTATTTGAACCCAGGACCTCTCGCACCTCAAACCGGCTGCGAACCGCGAACACGGAGGCCGGCTTCAGTAGTGAAAGACTGACATACTGACACAGCAAATTTGTAACAAGTAAGCTGTATAATGTTCTAAGGCACACACGCATAGTAAGAAAATATTCGGGCATCTTTGCGTTGGTGGAGTTTCTCCCCCCCCCCCCCCAGGCATTCCGGAACAGTCAGTGCTGAAGGGAGGGAAGCCACATGATACTGTTTACTGTTATATGTGAGTGCGGTAAGTTCAGGGTTTTGCACTCTAAATCTGAATTAGTGAATATTCGCTGATTCACTCCGATGGATGGAGCAGTTTCAACAAATTGAATCGGTGAGAAACCACTGTGATATCTGTAACTATTCACTGATTCCGATAAAAGTGCCAACATTCCTCAAGTTAATTAGTGAATTTCCTACGATTTTCCAGTAATTTTTCAGAGATTCAATAACTGTAAACTGTTGTTCTCTGACAACAACAGGCAAAAAAGGTGAATATTCACTGATTCACTTGTGAGATGTTTGCTCTCTTAAAGGAAATCAGTGAATATTCAATAATTAAACAGTGACTATTTTCACAGATTCAAATTGTTGCTACTGCTTCATCCATCAGAGTGAATCAGTGAATATTCACTACTTCAGATTTAGAGTGAAGAAACACTGCTGAGCTGCTGCAAGAATGGTAAGATAAGGTAAGTTGACTTTACGCCTTTTTGACAGTAAGGTCATAATAGAAGGTGACACTCAACTTGGTACAATGACAAGAACTAGGACAGGAGTAGGCCACGACCTTTGTTAAGGAACCATTCCAGCATTTCGGGAAAACATGGAAAACTGATATCAGGATGGCTGGAGCTAGGGATCGAAGCCGGGTCCAACGTGTTACCATTGGGCCACTTCGCTCGGTAAGGTCAGTGAAAATATAATATTTGGTATTGTGCAGTTATTTAATACACATAAAAAACAAAATGTAGTTATTTTGTTAATTGCTACTTACTGAAATCCATTTTCCCACGTAATTTGTCAAAATGTGCATTTATTAAAGGTTGAATTTAAGGGGAGGGGGTAATTAGACAATTTAATCGTATTTTCAGTTTTTGAGCCGTTACTTTTTTTCAAATAGCATTATAAAGTTAACCTATAATTCACTTACAACGATTCTGCACGTCAAATTAATGAAAAATAACGTATTTATTTATATCACGCAGTTTATCAGAAATATATCCTATGCTTTGTCGAAAAGAACATTTTGATAACGCAATTTGAATAATTGTTGTGGCTCAAAACTGAAAATACAGTAAAATAGTCTAACACTCCCAATTAACGTGCGCCACTTATAGCGCTGTACAAACCATACCGATAACATGGATTCCTGCTACTGCAATGTGCACGTACCCCTTCACGACTAATGTTATCCCGACAGGTATAATTTACCCGCGCTGCATTTCTCTCCGACGGCTGTCAAAACTGAACTGCGGTGGCATAAATGTGGTGCTTTGTTCGGCAGTGATCGGGAAACTTCGCCAGGATTCGAGTCGCCACCTCTCTCTGCGCAGATCTCTCCCCCTACTTTCCCCGTCCCCTGTGACAGTTCAGATTTGTTTAATTTGGTTCAGGTTGGTTTAAATGTCAAAACGTGTTGTTCGCTTAGTAGAAGGGTGGTTTTGTTATGTTAGAGAACATTTATTACTATTATTATTATTATTGACAAAGTGTACTGTTGTGGGTATACGTAATTGCTATATGTCGTCGCAGCAAACTTATGATGAGGCTAAGAAAAACAAACAAGACGAAAAAAAAAAAAAAAAAGACAGAAAACAAGACAGTCTGAACTGTCCAATTTTTTCAGTTTTCACTTTAACTTGACAAGAGCAGATGTCAACGCACGAAACGTCGTGAAAAGTCGGCCTCTGGAAGTCTACCGTGTTATTTTGTGTCTACACCGTTGTGTCGTCTAGTGTGTTGTATGGGACGTCGTCGTTGTTATCCTGTCTTGTGTCCATTATTGTTTCATCCCAATATTGTCTGTGCTGTCTTAATTGTGATGACCTGAGATTTACAGATTATTTTGTACTTCGACTTTTATTTTTGGTTGTTTATTATTATTTTTACCCTTACGTGTTGCTGACTAATTCCTTATGGGATCTTTCATGTTGTGCTGTTTGGGTTTATGCACATAAAAAACGGTTTTGTGGTGACTACAAAATGTTTTGTCAATATAGACCTCACAAAAAATTTTTGCAGTGGTTGCAAAATTTTTTGGTAGTCACTGCAAAACTATATTGGGGACAGCAAACAATTTTAGTAGTCATCACAAAATATTTTCGTAAGGTCCATAATGACAAAACATTTTGTAGTGACTAATAAGTTTTTTTTTCTTCAGTGTGGACGTGTTCACTGCAGCCAATTAGTCTTGTTTTCTCTCCTTTTTTTCGTTTTTGTCGTTTGTTTTTCTTAGTCTCATTCTAAGATTTCTGGGACGACGCATATCGCAATGGCTAGGGATCCTTGTTCTTCGCGAAAATAATTTCGCCTCACTTTGTTTCGGTGCCCTACGTGCACATCTGCAGTTCTGCTTCGTGGTCAGTGATTGGATATTATAACTTTCACGAGCCTTGGGATTCTACCAATAAATCACAGACGTGTGGTGTTGTAGTAAACTTATTCTGATAGACACAGTCAAATGAGAGACGTCACTACAGAAATACAAACTGCCAATAACCGAGAAGCAGTATTGCAGATGTGCACGTTAAGGCACTGAAACAAACTGGGGCAAAATAATTTTCCCGAAAAATAAGCGTCCCTAGCAATAGCGTATGTCCACAATAGTACAGTTTGTCATTCTATTCCATTGCAAGAAAATTCAAAGACATTATTATATTACTATTGAAGTTTTCTAACCTAACAAAATCGTTCTTCGTCCAAGCGAACAGCTTTTGTTGGCATTTAAACTAACTTAACTAATCTTAATTCAGGTTAATCTTACTGCAGGCTAGAAAGTCCTGAGTTATTAGTTTGAGACGGGACAATTTCTTCCCTTTGTTGCATTTTTATTGGTAAGATGTGTAAGCTGACCAATCACAGAA
Source organism: Medauroidea extradentata (assembly GCA_003012365.1). Classification (NCBI taxonomy): domain Eukaryota; kingdom Metazoa; phylum Arthropoda; class Insecta; order Phasmatodea; family Phasmatidae; genus Medauroidea; species Medauroidea extradentata. The sequence goes on along the minus strand of PNEQ01082395.1, from coordinate 3,902 downwards.
CTTTCGTGAATATGGAGTTACGCAAAGTTGATCATTTAAAAGCCGAAATTAGTTCGTTTTTCACTTCAAAGTCCGATTAATTAACTTCTCTCTTTACCAAGCCCATTTAAAAATTAATTTCACTAAGGACTCGCATTTTATTAGACCACTTACGACAGAAACACAACTGGTGGCAAAACGTTTCCCTGTGTCAAACGCTTCAGAAAGAAAACACATTTTCTTTCTAACCTGTAGCAGAATTAACCAATTAACCGTATTTTATGTTAGTTCAAATTTTAAAAAAAAGTTTTCTTAAGGGGGCCGTGCACCACGCGCTTAAAATACGTTGCAGCGTGTTCGTTAACCGGTTTTTTAACTAAACTATTCCACATGCGCCGAATATACCTACGTACGTAAAGAAAACACACTTCGGACAAGATCAGAAGGTCATTGTTAAAACACCATGCTCATTGCAAACACGCTTTCTAAGCCCTCCAACAAGGTTAAAAACGGCCTTTTCAGACTGCCATTCTTCAAATTTAATAATCGTATGTATGTGAAACTCAGATTGAGACGTACACTGAACTTTCTTACAAACGTCCCAACAATATAATTATTTGGTCACTGCCTAGTGTCGCATAGTAAAAACTGTTCTGCGGGAATCTTGCTCGCTAATTCAGCACTTTGTTCGTTGTGATCAGGCATTTGATGCACGCTTCAAGGTCGAACTTACTGCTCCATCGCTTTTGAACCTCTAACGCGCAGGTAGGCGGCGCCCTTAATAGAAAGAAGGTTTTGCTAGGTTAGGGAACTACATTGAATATTATTGTAGTTCCATAACCTAACAAAACCTTTGGTCAGATATGCGAACAGCATTTGTTGGAATTTAAACTAACTTAAAGGCGCCGCCTACCCGCGCGTCAAAGGCTCAAAAACGACGGAGCTGTAAGGTCGAACTTCAAGCGCGCATCAAATGCCGCGTCGCCTCAACAAGCCAAGCGCTGAACTAGCGTGCAAGGTTCCCGCCGAACGGTTTTTACTATGGGACACTAAGTGGTGACTGTATAGTTTTATTGGTGGAAAGTCTTTAACTAAGTTCAGCGCAGTCGCAATCTGAGTTTCACATATATCCGGTTGGTACAATTTGAAGTACGGCAGTCTAAAAAGGCCGTTTAGTTATGTTGGAGGGCTTAGAAACAGTGTTGTGTTTATAATGAGCGTGACGTCTTAACAATGAGGTTCCGACCTTGTCTAAAGTTTCTTTTCTTTCGTACTTTGGCACAATGAGTGTACGTAGAATATTTCGTAGAAAAAACATGTTTACGAACACACTGCAGCGCATTTGAAGCGTGGGGTACTCGGCCGCCTTATCGCTTTTTTCTATAGTAGGGTTTTTCGAATCAAGTTTTTTTTATCGATATGGCAGTCTAGAAAAGCCATTTTTGGTCTATTTGAGGGGCCCGAAAATAATGTTTCTAATAAACATGCCCAATTTTAAAACCATAGCAAAATAAATTGAAGTGAGTTTTCTTTTCGTAGATATACAAATATAATCGGCGTTAAGGCGGCCGCCTACCTCACGCTTCAAATGTGTTGCAGTGTGTTCGTAAACAGGTTTATTTCTACGAAATATTCCCACGTGTGTCCATTGGGCCAATGTACGAAAATAACCAAACTTCAGACAAGGTCGGAACCTCATTCTCATTTAAAAAAAATGTGTTTCTAAGCCCTCCAACATGGCTAAAATCGACCTTTTCAGACTTCCGTTCTTCAAAATGTACTAACCGGATGTATGTGAAACTCAGATTGTGAACTGCACTGAACTTAGTTGCAGATTTTCCACCAATACAATTATAATTAATGTCCCATAGTAAAATCCGTTCGGCGGGAAGCTTGCACGTTAGTTCAGCGCTTGGCTCGTTGAGGCGACGCGGCATTTGATGCGCGCTTCAAGGTCGACCTTACAGCTCCGTCGCTTTTGAGAATCTCACGCGCGGGTAGGCGGCGCCCTTAAGTAGTTTCCTTAAATACTGGTCCAGTTAATACAGATACACGCGCCCCGCCGCCAGTTCAATGTTTTGCAACTAGTCAGTTGGTGTGCACTTGTTTTACGATACGCCCAACGAGTTATGGGAACGTCGGTCTGCGGTCTCGTGACTGCACGATCTCGGATGGCATATGAGAATCTCGAAGCATGTTGGTCACCTGTCATTATGTTCTAATTAGGCGGTGAGTATAACAGTAAGCGCGAGAGCAGACGTCCCCCGTAGAACAACAAGGCCGGACCACAGCCGAGGAGGCGGGCAGAACCGTAATCTTTTATAGCGGCGGCCTACTTCGCACTACTTGTTTTCTCCGCGCCGGCCGTGGGTGACTCGCTGACCCGTCCGAAGCAGGGACGGGTTGACGCCGACCTCCCAAGGAAAAACACGTATTTACATGTGAGGGGAAAAAAAAGATATAGCTGACGGTGGAATGCGTAGAACAACCCGACCTGGCACACATTTTCCACGATCGGTCGATGTCGCCACTACAACCTCTCTCTCTCTCTCTCTGTTTCTCTCGCGCGCGTCAGGTTAATTGCGGCGATAAGGTGGAACGGCCCCTTGAATACGGGAACAAGTTTTCGCCCCTGGAACAACGGAGACTTCGTACCCGGCTATAGGTCATGCACAATCAAATAAGAACTTTTGAAGACCATCTTGTCCAGAGTAATAATAAAAAATTTTACCGTTTCATGTAACTTCAGATGTTTACTTCGGAATTTGTTGCGATCTATACTTTGGTTGTTATTAAATACCCTGTCACACTGTAAAATTTTTCTTTCCAATAGCTTCAAATAAAGTTTGTCAAATAATGTTGGATGGTAGTGACGTCGCAAAAACGCGGCCATATTTGTTGGAGGAAGTTTGATGACTTTCGTTTTCATCCGATATTTGCGAAATGGACGGGTTAAAACATTTCGTGGAATCTACTGGATGGGTCAGCCAATCACAATCACGTCCTTTCTATACATACATATCTTAACCTTCCCTCATGCACCATGTTGAGTTGGATCGAAAATATTACTCTAGTTTTAGATAAAGACAAATAAATTCAATGTAATTTAAATTAATCGACGAGTTGTTAGCGCTGTTTTATTAAAATGTCATCAAAAATTTGACACGTAGGCCTACTGAGTCCGTGCATTTGTAATTAACACACATAAAGTAAAAAAGTAAAAAATTGTTATTATTCGAATTATCGCAGAAAAATTATACTTATTGTTCTTTCGTGAAGTTTTCCTGTTAATCAATTTATTTTGCGTCATTTACATTCTGAATGCTCTTAAATTGAAATAATGTGTACAAATATTTTACATTTATTCAAAAACATAACCAATCATAGTTACGAGCCTCAACAAAATTTGATAGTGCGACAAGTCTTTATATTTGATAGTAACCGGCCAACTTTATTTGATGGAAAGATTTGATTACTACATTTCGTCAAATATTCGGCTTCCAACTTCATTGTAAAATATAGCTGAAGACAAAAACTTCACAGCGAGACAATGCCTTTAGGTTGCTTTGTTTATGTTACAAAGCGGCAGGAAACTACAAATTATCTTAAGGGCGCCGCCTACCCGCGCGTGAGAGGCTCAAAAGTGATGGAGCAGTAAGGTCGACCTTGAAACGCGCGTCAAAAGCCGCGTCGCCTCTACGAGCCAAGCGCTGAACTAGCGTGCAACATTCCCGCATCAAATACCGCTTCGCCTCAACGAGCCAAGCGCTGAACTAGCGTGCAACTTTCCCGCATCAAATACCGCGTCGCCTCAACGAGCCAAGCGCTGAACTAGCGTGCAACATTCCCGCATCAAATACCGCTTCGCCTCTACGAGCCAAGCGCTGAACTAGCGTGCAACATTCCCGCATCAAATACCGCGT
>PNEQ01082394.1:33383-59241 GCA_003012365.1 Medauroidea extradentata | reverse complement strand
TTTTTTTTTTTTTTTTTTTTTTTTTTTTTTTTTTTTTTTTTTTTTTTTTTGTTAGTGAAGTGTATTGTACCAAATGTGTAACAAAATGAACACTGCACTCAAGTCTATGCTGCTACTACTATTTCTAATATCTACTGCTACGTCTAGATCTCCTGGGAACGAGAGCTAATGAGGGATAGGTTAATGTAAGAAATATAATGAGACAGGATGAGGGTGGTGGGCGGGGGTTGCCTCACTTGGCAGCGGAGGGTCGGGACCGAATGTGCCTCCACCAATGTTACTCCTCGAGTCATCGGATTCCTGGGATACCACTGTTGCCGCAATCCGCCACTTTTTGGTGACTTGTTGATTACCCAGCACCCACTTACTGCCGTCCTGCGACGCCACCGACGCCGCGGGGTTGTGCAATCGTCCTCCTACTCTTCCGCGACGCCACCGACGCCGCGGGATTGCGACACCGTAACAATACGAGATATCTCTGGGTCATCTACAGCACTGTCACTGACGTATGATCGTGAACACAAGTCAGCAATGTGCATGTCTTTTCCTGGCAGGTATGAGACAGCCAACTGATAGGGTAAGAGTTTTAGCCTTAGCCTTTTTAACCTTGTAGATCCTATTTTCCCTACCGGTTTTTTCATCAATAGAACTAATGGCTTATGGTCTGTAGACACCTGAATATTATACCCAAAAATCCATTCATGGAATTTTGTCACCCCGGAAACAATAGCCAACATCTCCTTTACCACTTGTGCCCAGTTTCTTTCACTATCAGTCATTTTCCTCGAGGCAAACACAACAGGTTGTCCTTGTAGTAGACATGCACCAAGCCCTGACTGAGACGCATCACATTGTATCGTTATGGGGAGCAAAGGATCAAAACATCGCAAACGTGGTGCCTGCGCTACCATTTCTTTCAACTTGGAAATGGCCTCTTTGTGGATTGGCAACCACTTGAAAGTTACATCTGTCTTCCTTAGGTCTTACAATGGTTTCTCCACCTCCGACATATTTTCTAAATATGGTCTCACATAGTTGAACATGCCCAGAATTCTTTGTAACTCCTTGACATTCTGTGGCGTTTTGATTTCCATTAGCGCCCTGGTTCTTTCTGGATCTATTTCCATACCTTTTTCAGAAAATATATGGCCTAAGTATTTAACTTGACTTTGTTTGAATTGTACTTTATCAGGACTGAATTTGACTCCGAGCTCCCTGGTCTTTTTTAATACAGCTTTTACAGCAGTGTCATGTTCTTCCTCCGTTTCTCCGTAACATATGAGGTCATCAATGTATGCAGTACAGTTTGGAATGTCTCCATAATTCCTGTCAACTTCTTCCTGGAACTCTTCTGATGCAGATGCCAGACCATACGGCATTCTCGTGTACGCGTAGATTCCGAATGGAGTTGAAAACATTACATATTTTCTTGAATCCTGGGTGAGTTTCAACTGAGAGAAACCCTCTTTAAAATCAAACACTGTGTAGTACTTCTTTTTGTGAAGTTTGTCTTGAATGTCCTGTAATTTCTTCATCCAATGTCTTTTCTTGAATATGACTTTATTAAGTTCTACTGGATCTAAACAAATCCTTACAGTACCGTTAGGTTTGTCTACTATGACAATATTGTTTATAAACCCCTCTATATTAGGCTCTTCGACTTTGATGATAACACCTGCTTTTTCTAACCTGCCAAGTTCATTTTTTAAAAGACAAAGTCTTGATTTTGCAACTCTTCTGGGAGGTTCTTGAAACGTTTGCACACCTGGTTCTACCTTGACTGCATGTTCCCCAGGAAAAGAACCCATACCCGTGAACACATCAATGTTTTCATTAATTAATTTTTCCTTTGCAGTGTGTTTCACAACATTATGTACTTCTTTAATAAAACCCAGTTTTTCACAACCCGTTAACCCAAGTAATGGTACTGCATCCATTCCAATAATATAAAAATCCAGGTATTCTTCCTTATTACCAAACTCACAACATAAGTTAACTAACCCTACTGGCTTGATGACTTTACCCCCATATGACTCTAAAACAACATTTGTTTGTCTCACCTTTAATTGTTGATCAATTTTTTTTAAATTGCGAGGTGCATGACATTGACCTCGGAACCCGTATCTACTTTCAAGTCAACAAGTTTATTTTCTACCCTAATTGTTTCTTTCCACTCCGATCTCTTGGCTGTACTTTTGTGTCCCTGTTTCTCAACATGTACTTCACTGACTACTTTTAGACTATGTAGCTTAAAACAATCATCATCACTGTCATCCTGCACCCACACTGCTTTAATCTGTCTCACTCTACAAGCTACTGCAAAATGGTTGGATACCCCACACCTATTACATTTTTTCCCCCAAGCTGGACATTCTCTCCTCTTGTGTTTGGAGTTACTTCTTGTACACTGGAACATGTCATCTTGTAGGTGTACAAATGTCCCTTGCTTACCTTGTCTGTTGAACTTGCCTCCTTGATTTTCGGCTCGTTGTTTCAATTCCTTGCGTTGAACAGCATCTACAGACATCTCTGCTTGCTGGCCCGGCGCCGCCAGTTGTGCCGAACTGATCTGCTGAGCCTGCGACTTGCTTATCTCAACCGCTCGGCAATGCTGTGCCACCTTCTCAAGAGATGTATCTTCCACGCGCAGCAATGCCTCTTGAAGCCCTCTATCTTCACACCCTTGAATTATCCGGTCTCTTATTATGCTCTCCTCTTGTTCTCCATAATCGCAATAACGCACTCTTGTTTTCAAAGCCGTCAGGAACTGGTCAAATTGCTCACCCTCTTCCCACCTTCTTTGTGAGAATTTAAACCTTTTGTACGTGGTGTTCTTCTTTGGAGAACAATATCTCTTGAACGCGTCCGTAACATCCTTCAATTTTTTGTCATTCTTCCCGTCGGACCCGTCAAACTTGAATTTATTGTACGTGCGCAATGCGTCGTCACCGACAAGGCTGAGTAGGATAGCACATTTGATTTCATCTTCAGCTTTAGTTTGCCCCGCTGCCGTTATGTATAACTGTAACTTTTGGTAAAACATTTCCCAATTGGATGCCGCATTTGGGCCATCAATGTCCACAGGTCCCGGTGGTGGAATCAAAACAGACGGGACTGCCATTGTCTGACCACCGGCAATATGTATACAACAGATAATTTACTGCCTCACAATTGAATCACTGTCTGTTAACGATCATCACATTATCATCACATTTGATGTATTTTCCACACGACTGCGCCATGTTGTATTTAACAGTAAATACATAATAACCACCGCTTAACAACATCATATTTAATTAGATTCGTCCATCTTTTTACAACTGTCTTTCTGGTTGTCTATAGTCAGTATGGCCAACTGCTACAGTTTACGTTCACTTAACCTATCTTTACATTATAGTCAATTGCGTAATCTGTTGTAGATAGAATTGTTTTGGCTGGTTGTCAGCACCGCCTACTTCCCATTCAACCAGCTCCTCAATCATGCTGCCATCTTACACCGGTTTCATTAATGAAAGTTAAACCTGTGAATTTATTTTGACAGTGACATGAGCAAATTCTACTTACATTTCATAACTTCGTTCTTCTACTCTTGTACATTTTTTTTTATAATGTAATGGAAATACATAGGTGAATTTTTAGTAACCCTTCATGTTTATATTTTTATAGTGTGTGTTACATAAAGTTTTTAGGCAATGAAGTACATATTTCTATAACAGTGAGGGAAGCAAGAACCTTTGAACATTAGATATTTGAACATTAAAAAACTTTGGAGTTAAACAAGTTAATCTTTCTTTGCGTTGACTGAAGGAAATGTCAGTAATATGTAAACAAGCTATACACCTAGCATCTTGTGCTTCCTCAACTTGAAGAAAGCTAATCTGTCTTTGCATTCACTCAAGAAAAAGTCAGTACTACATGAACAAGCTATTCACCTAGTACCTTGTGCCTCCTCAACTTTAAAAAAAGTAATCATTCTTAACATTCACTCAAGAAAATATCAATACTATATAAACAAGTGATTCACCTATCACTTTGTGCCTCTTCAGCTTGTAGCGCATAGTTTTGCTTAATAAAAATGTATTGGATTTGGCATTGCACCTTATTTTGGCTGCTAAATTTTAATATATCTGGAGGGGGTAGTGGCTAAGTAAAAGGTGTACAAATTTGAAATACTTTGTGAAATTCACATTCTGTATTCATAAATTATAATTAATATTTAATATTGGCTAACCTAGGGGCCAAAGCCTTCTTCACGTAAATAATTTAATATTTTGGCAGACTTATGGTTTTGGCTTGTAATATGATAAGGGATCTATGAGTTCACACAGGATAGGTGCTTACAAAACTGAAACACTATTTAAAGCCCCTTGTAAAGTTTTTTAGACAAACTGTGTAGCTTTTCTACATAACATAATTTATTGCTGACCTCTGATTGAATCCTTACCATGTTTCTGTCACTACTGAGACTTAGTTTCAACAAAACTTGTTAACAATTTTAGAACAACAATTATGAAGAAATGCAGCTGTGCTAGTTTCCTGTCCTTACCTTTAGAGATTTGGTCAAGGGTCTGAGAGTACATTCAGTCCCTGCCATCTCACTTACAGTTAGTGCTGGAGAGATCCCACTGCTTCCATGCTTCAGGCTTATAGCCACAGAGAGGTAGAAACTATTGTTTCTTGGTAGATGGCACCAACTATACTCTGGCAGCCTAGTAGTTCAGTGTGCTGCCACACGTGTTTTGTAGAAATGCTGGCACATCAACATGATACATATTTATTATTAAGCTGTCAAGGTGGGGAGCGTTGTCTAACTACAGACCTGTTGTGACCAACTGGATACATGTATGTCAGAAATAGTTGCATGCAAATTTGTCTTAACTTCACCCAGTACGATTTACAGCTATTAAGTGAACTCCCTATGTAGTTGTTGAAAAGTACTGCGTAACAGCAGGTTAGAAATCCATGTTTATTTTCAAAATTGTTATATGTGTTCACATTGTCCCTATCTGTAAAAAAATTTCAGAGGAAAATTTCAAGTACTTGCAAAACCATGTTGTAAGGAACATAGTTAAAAAATATCTTTGTGCACATCACAAATCTACTGCTTATACTGATACAGAAATAACTGAGGATTTTGTGCTGTACTTTGGGCACAGACCTTCTACCAATAAAATTACAGGGTTACTACTTTTAAGTCCCGTAGGTACAGTGGTACAACAGAAACACTGCACACCAGTTTAGTACCTTGCACATGTACTAGTGATGAAGCACTAGGTGTGTGCGTAAGTGTAGTCCATATTGCTTCTTTGCTAGCCTTCATCCGATAACAGTTCCTTACTGGTGGCACACTAAAAGTTTGTTTTCTGGGATTGAAATACTGTTGGTTGTTTGTAAGTCTATGTTTGTACATAATCACTGCTTGAAATGCCTATAAAACTACAGTCTGTGAATGTCTATTAAACCTAAAACCATTTTTTTGCTCTTCAAAGTTATGTATGAACAGTCAACGTGGTGAATTTCTAGTGACATCATTTTTGTTTGTCTCGTATTTTCATGAACTAAGTAATAATGCAAATTATTTTTATTAAACGTTCTAGATTGCTATAATAATAATCTCTGCCTTAAGCATTGCTGCATGGCATCATTTTCTGTTTCACAATCTTGTGTGGTTGATTTACATTATAACAGTGTACAACATTAAGAAAGCCAGTAAATTTTTCAACGGTTAATTTATTGCTAGACAGTAACACAAAGACAAAAAACAATGGGACGAAAAAATAGACGTAAACATCACAGACAGCCGTGTCTTGTTTCATTTTTTCTCACTACGATGCACCACTTTAATGAGTTTGTACAACAAGCAGTCAATTACAATCTGTATTTCTTTGGACTCCTGCACTTGTTGTAGATTGCATTTCATTATTACTTTAGCTAGCCCAAGGCTTACCTTCTGAATACACTCATCTGAAACAAAAATCACATAAAAATGACTTCAGATTGCATTATAATAAATTACGGGACTTAATTCTTTAACACATTTCAGTTTTAGTGATGTTCAAGTACAGGATGTTTCAGTGACTTCATTGTATACTGTCAGGAAAGCTAATGACAGTCATAACAAACAGTTTTACTGCATACAGAGAACACAGTCTGAAAATGCTTCATTTGAAAACCAGGCATTTAATTTTATGTATTATACAATCACTCTCGGTAATTCTGTAGGATAATAAGTAATTTCAAATATTTAGTTTTCTTTTTATTAACTTTTGAGTTGACTACTTCAGAACAGGCATAATCAACTTGCAATCAATAACAAATTTGTAGTAAATAACATACCCAACTAAACAATTACTTTATTTGGAGACATTTACGATTGTTACAGAATTAAATATGTATGATAATTAAAAGTAATAAAATATTTTTACAAACAAGCATTTTTTAAAAAAATTTAACTTAAAAGTGAAATATAAATTTAAGTTAAATTTGTCACGTATGTATATAGTAGGTATATTCTGGGTTCAGAATAACCCTTTGTGACATGCACTAGCATGCAGCTGACATGTTTGGTTTAAATATAATATGGTAACTTCAATTTTTTTATAGAAATACTTGATTAATAATATTTTTGTAACTATTTAATTATTTCAAGTTAATCAAATGTGAGGTGTGTCAAGGATTTATACTGAGGGATCCAACATAGTATTTGGGGATACTATTAAAATTTTTAATAAAAATTAACGTTAAACTGCTACTAAGAAAGTGTAGAAGTAGTAATTTTAAGGTTGAATTTTATTTGTTTTGTATCGTGTTTGAACTCATTTTAAAGAGAATTAAATTTTAAGCATCTTTTCTAAATAACTCTTTTGTGTACTTTTCTTTGTTTATGATTTTTGAAATTTCACTTTGGCGATCAGTTAGCCTCCTGTTAGATGTGATTCATCTGGTAGGTCAAAGTTCAGGCTTGAGGAGGCATGTATAGGAGCATGCATGCAGGCATGCAGCCTTGTCAGCAAGCTCCTTGCTCATAGCATCGTGGGTGGTAGTGCCGTGTGCAATGGGGCACTGGCAAGGTATTACGCAGCGGACCTATTTGTCCATTTGGCTGTGGAATGTGTCCCCAGTTAATATATCATTGTGTTTTGTCTGTTTCTTCTGAAATTAAAATGCTGATAACATTTACTAACTATATTGGGTTGACCTTCAACATCTAAAATTTCAAAGTAACTTGGATCCTAATGTATTAGTCTGCCCAAACTAGTATGTAACGTGGCATGTTTGTTCCAAGAGTATCAGTCGGAGCTAGTTCACTGGTGTGGAGAGATGTCCGGCTGAATATTAGTCAGACTGCAATGGCAGGGGCGAGAGGTGGCAAGAAATGCTGGCAAAGGAGACTGCAGACTCAGTGGTGTAGAAGGAGGCCTTCATTATAAGTTCTATTAGTTTTTCATTTATATTTAATCATCATATGGGTTAGCTTGATAAATAATTTAGTAGTTTCTTTCCAGTAGATTACTGCTATATTCATGGGCGAACACGTCTGAACTTTTTTTTTTCCTATGGAAAAGTGAGTTGTAAACGTTCAGTGTTCAGATTTACCGGTTGTAAAAAATAGTATGGAAGGAACGAACTTTTCCTTTTATTAAAACAAAAATATTGTAATCATCTTAATCGCAAGGGTAGCCTAAACCACGATAATTTAAACCTCTCTATTTAGCATTTCCCAACAGCTGTACTGTTAATTACATTGAACAGCCTGATTAAGAAGACAACATGATTAAGCAACTATTTAGTGACCAGCAACAACTGTGTATGTCCCAAGAGAGAGAAAACCCTCTTGACTGGCTGCCCAGAAGAGTGACAGTTCAGTTCGTCCTTCAGTCTGCAAAGGAGGTGGCCGACGCATTACACCCTCTCTAGGTAACTCATCATCATAATATTGGTGTACGTAGATATAGTCTGTATCATGTAAGAAATCCATTTTTTAACAGATGTGTTGGCAGTGCTTATTACAGCTGTTGTCATAGAATAAGCAGTGTTTTCTTCTCTCTTAAATGATTTCTGCGCAAACACACTCAGATGGCTCTCAAACTGTACAGTAGATCAAAATGAAAAGTATTTTTCTGTAGAAATTTGTACACGTGATAATCTCCAGAACTGTCAAAAAATAGAATGCTTGTGTGAGACAGTCTATAGGCAAGTTCTAGGAATGTATATACATATAGACCTTTTCAAAATATAAAATACATGTAAATTTTAAAAGTTTGAGGCACTATCTGTTGTACAGGTTACTAATTTCATAATTTAATTATAAACTAAACCACAAAACTATGCACGGTGTGGTGGTACGGGCCTCCCACGTAATAGGTGTACAGATGTCAACTTATAAACTTTCACACTTGCTCCGGTCTCAGCGGTGAGTTACACTCTTATCTCAGGGGTTGTACATGGTATCGAAGGGTGGTCGCGTACTAAACAATAGTCAGTGAACATGTGTTTTAATCAACAGCCCATTTTTTTATTCTCTTCAAAATAAAGCACCCGCACTTACATCGTTACAGACATCATTTATGTTTCTACATCAACATAAAATAAAACAGACGGTTAAATGAACGAAACAAAACAAAATTAAAGAAAGCTAGCACGTGCTGAACTTAAACATAACTTCTGACTCAGTAACTGATACTGGGACAGCCACGCAGTCGATATCGCCTTACGTTCCCATCAATGAATCAACGTTAATTCATAATAAAATTTACTAGAAATTCATTTCACTACCTTCCATCATTGCCCCATGTCCCTCGTCCACACCTCTCGACTCACTTATCTCTCACCACGTGCAAAGTTCCCACAACGCGACACACGTTCGTCTCCCTCGACTGCCTAGAACAGAGTGATCAGCTTCGGTAGCCGCAATGGCGTCCGAATATGTCATGGCGGCTTCCCTTCCGGTAAAATGTTTTAGAACATTCTAGTAGAATCTAATAACCAGTCTGGATATAAATTAAGTAAACTTAGGTAAGCTAAAATTATAGAAAAATCAGCAAAATTCAGCGGAGCACAATGATGTATCTCACTATGTTACTGGATGATTATTACAATAAAAAAGTATTAAGTAAAGATTTCGGGCTGACTGAACTCATTTACATCTTTAAATTAACCACTAAGAACTTTCCAACTACCGTAACTTTTAAAGCATCAATATTTCGTAAAATTTTGAAGAGTCCAAACTTGGTTGAATTTTTATGCAGTCTCAGAAAAGTCCACACAAGACATATTTATTTTAAATTCACGTGTCACCAGAAAACTGAGAACTCGGAATAATTTGAACTTAAAACTTATGAACACATTATTTGATACAAAATATTACAATAAAAGACTAATCAATATCAATTGCATCCAGACGCGATTTTCTCTTACTGTACTATTTTGCCATGCCCAATAGTGGTTTTACATTTAGAGAGTGCCTATTCAGCAAAATTTTAACATTTAATTTAATTAAACAAAAAGACTTTTCCTAAATGATTATTAGACTTTAAACAACAAATACTGAAGTCATACTAAAATAATATTCATGAAACTTACAATTGCATAACAACTAGCAATTTAATTATTTACAGACACTAAATAGACTAGCGTAGACTAAAGTTGGGCGGCCGGGCAACACTCTGGGGCTTCTGAGTTTAATCAAGGCATCATATTCACTACCCTACACTTAATTGACTGTAGACTGACCAGCTCTTGGTTCTGAAGTGTCAATAACACTGGCTAGCACCACTTATGCAATATAAACACCAACAGGGACTAGCAAATATCACAGAAAACATACAACTGACATATTGAAAAAGTTTACCCCAAGCACAGTCTGGTCGCTTCACAACGGACACATAAACATACCTTGAGAATTACAGCTCAGTCGACCATATTTCCGAACTCTACTACAGTTTATGTATTCCCCTTGCTTGCTAGCCTATGTAACGGATAGCACCTCAAGCTTTTAAAATTTATGTATATTTTGAAAAGATCTACTGTATATTTATATACGTCCCTAGGTCTTGCCTATAGGTGATTCGAAATAAAGTGAACACTCATAAAAGCCCTGATTAATTTCTATTTCCTGCCAGTTCATATCTTTCTGCCGAATGTAAACACAAATATTGCCACGTGCTTTTATTTACATAGGGTCGTGCAACGTTTACAACTACATTTAACTGCTCCGATAAATTTTAGCTACAATATCTACTCATTAAATGCACAGGGGCTGAATATAAGATACAAAAAAAGTAATCTTAGTTATAAATACCTGCGTGTTAACGTCTTATAATACTAGTTTCTGTCCATCTACTAATCGATACAACACGCACTATTACCGTTACGAATCTTGTAAAGGTGGGCATATTTTATTTGAATTTGTAACTCAAAACCGCCACTAAAAACAGACATGACACACGCAATTAAAAAATTCAAGTTTCGTTTAGTTCTACTGCCATGAACAACGACGACGCACTTCAGAAACAATAAATAACGTATTTTCTTAACATTTGAAATAAAAAGTAAGTTGCTTCTATGCTGGCAAATGTAAAACATATTTTACAGATTACCGATGGTTTCACATCATTCGGCAATTATACTCATAGTAATTTCCAATACTTTTGAATGTGTATCTACGCACAACGGACAAACACGTAAATGATGCAACATGGCGGAGCGGCGAAAAAACACCAAGAACCTAACTCTGATGCCACCTGTCGGTGGAACTTTGAACGGTCTGAAGTGCGGTGTGAGCTGTAACAACCAAGATGACTCGAGGTCGATGATAGCGTCACATTATTCTCGCGCCAATTTAGTCTCATTATACTATAAGTAGGAATGTCAATAAGATCATAAGTAAATATTTTGAAGTATATTAAATACAGAGAGGTCGATTTCGTCATGTGTTCTTTCACTAATGTTGTATTCAAATAGGAAAATTCACGGAACTACATGCGATAATTTGCTACCAACCATACAAGCCGTAAAGTAACTCTTGTTAGTGGTGGCATATATGCAGTAACGGCTAGTGATTTTTTTTCAAAGCTTAAATCTTTAGTGCTCACTTTATTCCGAATGACCTATATCTACGTACACCTATATTATGATTATGAGTTACCAAGAGAGGGGTTATTCTGAATGTAGAATATACCTACTACAGTATATAGGTGCATATATGACAACTGTAACTTAAATTTGTTTTTTTCCTTTTTAGTTCACATTTTTTTCTAAATTCTTGTTTTAATTTTATTTTACTTCTAATTTATTTTTTACTTTTTGGTCTTAAATATTTGGAACTTATTTATTGGTTTGTCGAAATACTGTACATACCTGCTGTTTTGCTTGTTCATAAAAAGTCTTTTAAAAAGACATAGTTTTTACTTGTTAGTTCATGTATCTTAATACTATCTATGTAATTTAATACCATAATATAGCATTGTCACTGAATTTACATAAATGTGCCAAATTTCAGGGCATTTAGATACCAACAAGTGGTTGAAAAATGGTTTGCAAATTTTGAAACAAAAAACTGACATATACGTATGAATATTGCAAGTTAAATAAAAGCTTGTAAAAATGCATTCTCTTTGGCTAACTACAGCTTTTAAGAATCATGACAGCTTTGTTCACATGGTTGGCACCTTCTGCAACTTCTGCTTCTAAGCTGTAACTAGCTGTTCTTGCTCTGGGTGCAGTACTTATGTTGCTGCAACCAAACGGTTCTGTTGGCAGGTGTAACTACAACTCCTGCACCTGTGTACTACACCTTTTGCAGACATCTGTATGCACAAATTTGCAACTTTGAAATTTGAATAAGTGCAGTAATAAGATTTTAAAATATTTACGCTGTAAGGGTGTACAGATAAATGTGTGTATATATTTTTTTCTTCTTGTTAGAATGGTGTATTTTGCAATTTTTGGTGAAATCAAGGACCTAATTATGAACTATAATTTCCATGGAATATTTAAATGATTTTGGTTTATTACAGGCCCTTCCCTTGCATTGCTAATATTCCTAAATAATTATTTTGTGTAATTTTCTTTTATATAATACCTTCCACTTAGTTTTTTTATTTGTGTTTATTCAGAGTTATAGTATTTAATGTTTTGATTTTGTGAGATTGATATCTCTTTGTAGGTTCCAGTGTGCTCAGAGGTAATGATAGGTATAGCTTTGTGGTGTTTTATTTTCTCTTATGCTTGGAGTATACTGAGGCGCGGCAAGTTCAAATAGGTTTTTTTAATCATGATTGTTATCACCTACTAGGTGTGTTATCTTAGACGTCCAGAGAGAATTGAGGTTCCTTATGAAAAAGAAAGACTTTTTGTACGAATTTTGACGCAGCCAGGCCATTTTTCTGATGAAGCCGAGAAATGTATTTAATTTATTTGCAATGGCTGTTCATCCTAAGTACAGGATTGTTTTTATAAACAGTATGTACCTATACTATAGCGTGGGTGTTTGGAAGAGCCCTCAAATGCTTGATTAGCTTTTTGGTGAAGCATTTCAAGAGCTGAAGAGATGCAGCTACGTCTGACGCACGGCCGTAGAAAAACAGGTCTGGACACTCGCCTGGATATTTGACCCCCTTGTTGTTTGGCTGTAGTTCACCAAGTTACCGAGAATATTGCCTTTTTATTGGCGCTGATGTTACGGCGGTCGGACTAAACTCCGTCCACTTCCTTTCCGCTAAGATAAACAATTTATCTAAACGTATTTTTTATCAATTTATGAAACACTTTCTTCGTTCACAAATTTAAGAAAAGGCTCCAGCAATCTTTATTCACTTTATAAATTTAACAATGGAAAAAAGTGGACGGAGTTTGAGTCCGACCGCCCGGAAAACAGCGCCAAAAAGTATGACATTCTCGGTAACTTGACGAACTACAGCCAAACAACAAGGGGGTCAGGCAAAATACATTGTTAGATAGGCGAGTGTCCAGACCTGTTCTACGACCGTGGTCTGACGCCATTCGGGTAACGCTGTCATAATGACGCCAACACTTCAATCAGAAGTAGGATAGCCGCCCGAGCCTATTTGCCTGCTAGGCGAGGACGAAGATGCAGATTTTCATTTACGTAATTTTAAAATAAACTGTGTTTATTTTTCGTTCTTCTGCAAACCGTATTTCCATAATAAAATCTATTTTTTTTTTTGTGAACTACGAACATACACCAGTGGCATGAGTTAAGTTTGTTCTTTTGCTGTACTGACTAAAATCAACCAAAGCTAGCCAATTATTTCTTTGATTTATTTTGAACTGCATGAACTATTCCGAGACATGAAACTTCTTATTTTCCATTTAAGAAATACCGCACGTTTATTTCTGCAAGTACGAGAATTAGAGCCTTTCCCTTACCTAATCAATATCTTTGTTTATTTAATTACACGGAAGGTATTTACGTACGTCTGCTATAATTTGTTCACAGCATCAGGATAGTTTTGGTAAATAAAACTTCCACTATGCAAAATCGTTAAACAGTAATGTATTTTTTTTTAACAACTCATCTGCATGTTTTTGTGTGTAGTACTTATATGTTTCACAGCCCAAGAGGTCGCTAGGACGATGGTAAGCACTTCATCCAGGTATAGTTCGTTTTGTCTGTGTTCTCGCTCAACTCCGCCTCCCTCGCTGCACAAACTGATTTTTCACTTTTCTGTCTAACTGTAATAGTCGTAGCATAGATTGCAATATCCCTCTGTAATCCACAGTACACTTTTCTGGTTCAATATCTTACCATGCATTTATTTCTAATCTATCCCGTGTAACACTAACCTCGTACAATAAACATAAAAGATTTAAACCTCAAAAATTTTATTTATACTGTATATATTTATTTGATGTTATTCAAAATTCAGATTTAGGTAACAGGTTATGTATGAAAACAGTTGGTGTTTCTGTTTAAAAGAAAATTTTAAATAAATTTAAAAGCTCATTATTAACTATGTTGTTCCCAATGATGAAAAAGACAACCAAATTAAATTTAACTATTAGGGATTTATTAAACACACTACCACAATGTGCTCCCAAAGTGTGCTATTGACATTTACACCTCTGCAATCGTAAAAAAATTCCCTATACTCGAGCTACATCTTCTACTCTTATGGGTGTATAAGTTGCAAAAGGTGCCAACCATGTGAACAAAGCTTCGGTGGACATGCCATCTGCTGTCCAGTCTTTACTTTGCAATCCAGTGTGCTGGTGGAATCATTTCAATACAGTATTCTTAAATATCTGTAGTACAGTACTTCAGTCAAGGAAATGGTATTTCAATAAACTTTTGTGCATACTGTTTTTTCTTCCTTTGGGCTGCATTCAGAGGCATTTGGTGATGAATACATCAAAAGTTCTGGGATCTGCAAGAAGAGCTAACTCCACAGTCTAGCAAAATGAGTAACATTTTTGGGTCTTGCTTCATTGTAGATGAGCTTTTTATGGATTTGCAGCTTTGAGGTAGGAATCTTTCCTACTTCTCTCTGTTGGCCAGCATGGTCAGTTGTGTACCATTTGCTGTTGGCTGGAGCTATCTGTAATACTTAACTGATTTTCATTTTCTCAGAAGCTCTATTTCCATCAAAGTTAGGATGTACCTTGTTAGTTGCATTTTCATTGACTGATCGACTTTGTAGATTTGGATGCTTTAATCTTTTAAGTCCAATACACACAGTTATCTTTTTGGAACAAGAAGGTGTACGCCGCCGCTCGTTGAGTGTGCGAGAGAGACGGTGATATGTTTGCGCGGGCTGGTTTAAGCCAATGGAAGGATATGCAGTTTAAATTTATAAAAATATTAGCCAACCGGCTGCAGCGTTGCCCGTGTGAAATTATGTATTGTGAACAGTAACTATGGATAAAATATGTGATGAAGGCATTTAGCAGCTAGCGTACTCAGTAACAGTGAACTATAATTAACTGTCTTAGCTCAGTGTAAAGAGCGCGCGCAATATACTCGTATGACGTCGTAGTGATTCCCATCGCAAAGTCTTTCACGGGATACGAATCTGTAACCCCACCCCTTCCACACCACAAACTTTATACAATACCTGAGTAAAGGTTAAAGGCATTGTGTGATAATTCTTTCGTACGTAGTGACTACAGTCCAAAGAGGTTTTATTTATGAGTAGGTTGGCAAAATTAAACGACTGTTGAATTACTTATAGTCATCATTCTCTCTTTTCAGGAGACTGTAACATTTTACTGCTTTTCACATACTCAATTTTCAAATTTCATAAAATCCTGAATTTTATTTGTAGATATTTACGTAAGCTTCATTCTTATCAAAAATCATCTCGATATCTCAACGGGTATAAGTGGTACAAATGATTATTTGAAATCACATTTTATTTTTTTAACAGCTTTCAAGGACGAATTTCAAAAAATCCTGAAATTACATTTTTTGATATTTATGTAAGATTTATTTTAAAGCAAAAACCATTTCAATATTTTGTCTGGTTTAGGAGATAAGTAGGATTAATTTAAAAACACGTTTTATTTTTTAAAGAGCTTTCAAGGACGAATTTCGAAAAATTGTAAAAATACTTTTTAGATATTTACTTAAGCATAATTTAAGCATAAAAATCACCTCATTATCTGAAATGGTTTAGGAGAAATCACGGATTAATGAAAAACACATTTTACTGCTTTTCACCCCCTTAATTTTCAAATTTCGCGAAATCGAAAAATTTGCAAATATGCATTTCTTTGGGCAATATTAGGAAGTTAAAAAATTTATGATAGCATTCCCGATTAATGAGATATCAAGGATTCTTTTTAAACACATTTCACCCCTTTTCACTCCCTTAATTATCGAATTTCGAAAAACCCTTTCTTAGTGGGTGCCTACGGGCCAAGGGGAAGCTTCCCTCAAAATTTCATGGTTCTAGGTCCAGCGGTTTGGGCTGTGCATTGATGAGTGAGTGAGTGTGTCAGGACACTTCATTTTATATATTAAGATATGTTGTAATTTTTGTAATTATGGTTTTTAAAGCAATATTTTAACTTTACAGGTTGTTTAAAGGTATATAAAGATTGTAATTTGTCATTATATTAAATTTAGTTTTAGTTTTACGTTACGTTTTTACCTTGGGTGGCCACCAGAGGCACTGCAGGGAGAGAGCAAGCTTCGCCAGGTCGGCCATGTTTACTTGTTGTCCAGTAGCGGACAAAGATGGATGTTTGGAGCGGTTCACGGGCTGTGTGGGAGCGAGGTGGCGGAGCAGCCATGAGTACTTAATAGTCAAACAAAATTTTTCAGTGTTTTGGTCGCTGAGTGGATTGCTCGTACGTTCGCAAGAATGGTATAATTAAGATGTCATGGCTTGTTTTGGTCTTTTGAAACCTAGTTTTAAATTCTTAATGTTTTTGGGGTTGAGCTGTTCTCTCCCGGGAGTGTCAGGCTTTGACAATGATGAAGACTATTATGATTGAAATCTAAAACTTTCAGTATGTAAAGTTGAATTTTTAAAGTTAATTAATAAAAACAGTCATGCCAACAAGCTTTAAATTTCTTGAGTAACCTACAGCAAATATATTCTTATGGACCACTATACGAACACAAATGTCCACTACCAGTAATGTAAGTAGGTCATCCAGACGCCTAGCCGCGTCATGCTATTAGCCTTAAAACAATGTGTGTATTCTGTTTTCTTAATTTATTATAAAGTGAAACACACAGCCATGTTGTTTTTTGAAGTAAAACAAAATACAGACCTTCAGTAGTAATAATAAATGAAGCAGGTTAAGGCATCAGTGTCAAGAAATATTTTACTGATAAAGGCAGATACTTAGTTTGATCTTTGGTGGGAATATGTAAGTTGTTCTTTTATGTTTATTATTATAAACTCTAGTTCTGACATAACTTCAACATTTTTTCTACCATTTGCAGATAGGTAAGTACTTGACAGTTGACTTTTACGTCATAACAAGATGTTTTATGTGCATAATAGGTTCTATTATACCTTCATGATATAGGCTCCAAAACCTTTATAAAACTAAGCTGGAAGTATTTATGTTTTGGGTGACAGTAAAAAACACTATGACAACAGTTACAGTTAATGTTCTCGTAACTGCACTAATACGTCAAAATAATATACTGTTATATGAATGTAATTATTTTTTATAAAAAAAATTAAGACAATTTTCATCAGGTTTCCTTACAGCCACAAAAAAATCACAAATACACTATCAGACATTCTGCTTTTTGAACATAGTTTCCATAATTTGTATCTCAATGAATAATAAACACTATGAGTTATCAACAGTGAAGTTACAGTGCTTCTTGCTTAATATTATGTATACATACATTGTGAGTGAATGCTCTAGAATCAACTGAAAAGAGAGGACAGTATTTTAGCATTAGTACAAAATATTCACGTGCCTTTTCCACCAATTTGTTAGCTACTGCATAAAGACTCTTCAGTCCAATGTTTTTTTAAGCATATTTTACTTATTTTTACTTTCTTATCAGCAGTGCTTTTAGGATAGGCAATAGTTTTATTGAGTTAAAATCTCCCATCTTTTTTTTTCTTTTGCAAACTCGATGAAAATTATTTAGTATAACGTGAAAGTTTGCTGAAGCCACTAACAACACAAGATTTAACATAGCATAGTGCACTCAAACTATGCTAACTGTAGAGTCACCTTTTATTACTTGGCAACGTAAGTTCAGCTGAACAACCAAGAACTGACAAAAGCTAGTGACAGTGTATCAAACTGAAATATAAATTGGCTTCTAAGGTTATGCCCAAACACAATTTGTTGATTCTTGTGAAATGCTTAAATTACAACCACAGCTTAGATGGGAAAGGTTTGATATTTGTGTTGTTTTTGTGTGTAAACAAATTTTTAGTCTTGAATGAATGTGCAATATGCAGTGTACAAATTTTTGTGGAATAAACAAATTACATTTGATGAGAAATTACGTACATTTAGATAGCATTAGATATTTTGTATAAATTCAATAAAGCATATAAAAAAATTTGAAATGTCACTGTAGACATTTTATTTTTAACAGAAGTACTCCGTTTAGGTCTAAATGCACTTAAATTTGCACATATACAGTCCAGAGTCTATATATAACAATGAAAAAAATTTGTAACTAAAGTTAAATATGTAGTAATTATGAAGGAGGTGAACATTTATGTGCACAGAACATGGATAAAATAGTAACAAGCTATGATTGCTCTGACCTTGACTCGCACTGGAGGAGTAACTCTTATGGATAAACCTCCTCTTCATGGCTTTAAGCTTGTGTTCATGCATGTGCAGCACACTGTCTCTCAGGAAAGAGGCCAAGGAGCGCAGTGTCTTCCTCAATCTGGCCTTTTCGTGGAAGAAGACATCACAGGGCAACTCCAGCATATCATCCTGGAATGCTGCTTCCACTAACTGTGTTACTGATGGCTGCAACACAAGTGAATGTTGTAGGAGTTGTTCCTCAGAGCCTGCATGTTCAGATTACCTGTTTCATAGTGTACGTTAGATCTGCTAGAGCTCTGCTATTGCACTGCCTGTGTCACCAGCACCAATATAAAATGCTCTGGCAGAATTATGTTGTGTCAAATTTATTTCTTAATTTACTTTGTGCATGTAAGGTGTACATTCACAAATTCACAATAAATATTGTCCTCAAATGTAAGATGCTTCTCAACCAACTTAGCCAGTATAAATGTGGTCTGAATGTTATTGTATTTTGAAGTACTATTATTTCATTAGGTTTAATATGTAATTAGTAATATCTGGGGAAGGAGGAGAAAATCTTCATTCATCTAAATAAAACAGTTATTCGTCCTTAGTGAAACTATTTTGAATAATCACTTTTTTGTAGGTTACATCTTTAATTTTTCAAGCCTATAGGTCCATTGGTTTTGGCTGAGCATCATGCATGAGTGAGTGAGAAATAGAGATTTAGTCGAAGGAGGGAAGGAGAGAGAATATTTACTTTTGTGTACACTTTGTGACCAGAAGTGTCACTAGGACACCCTACTATAAATAGGATAGAGGGCTCAACTTTAAGTGGTTGTGATCATGAAGTGGGAACAGGAAAGCCCAACTACAGCAAGTGTGTGTTGACAAACAGAAAGAGTTGAATATTGAAGGTGAAATGGGAACACTGTATGACACTGTCATTCGTGAATTCCTCAGCAACCAACTGTGCAGCTAGCACCATCACTATGCACGAAAAGTTAGGACTAGGGTTCAAAGCTCATGTTTCTGCACATTTGTAAATACAAAGCACTACGTTGTGCGTCATAAATGATTCAACCATTGTAACATAATATAGCAGAAGTATAGGATTATACTATACTTGCAGGTGCCTGATGAGAGGGTAGGATAGTGGTGAATACCATCTGGCTCGTATAGTGCCCACTACGAACTTTGGCAGAGGTGACTTTGCGTTTGTTTGAAATGAAACTTAAGTTTTTTTATACTGTAGGGCACATTAAATATAGAAGGCAAAAATCAATTCTATACGATAACTTTTGCATTTTAGTACGATGATGCTGTAGGCCATAAAACACATTCTGTGAGTAATTTGTAGAAAATAGGGTTATAATAATTGATTAATCAGCTGAGAGACAGTACATTCGAACACCTTCTGGACAAACTGCAACTGTGCTATAGACCTCAAATTCTATCATCACTTACTTCAGCACCACTGGAAAATTGTCCTCACATGAACACATTCCGACACCTTTAACCTCACAAGTCAAAGATGTAATAAAAGTTATATGTTTGGTCACCCCACATTAATGTTCACTATAAGGCAGTACATCTGAAGGCAGTGGTGTAGACAGGATTTGTGTAAGAGGCTCTGGCGAAGGTGGGGGATGATTTAACCTAAGAGTAATATAATGAACACCGACCACTCCTTTGAAGTGGGGGTTGCGGGGGTCCTTCCTGTGGAAAATTTGGATTTCAAAGTACAAAGTACTGCTATTTTAGCAGTTTTCGTAACGAAATATTGTTAATAATTTTCTTCAGAACCAGTTGTGAGGAGCAAAAGGAGGAGTCTATAACCCCTATTACCCCATACCCCCACTCCCCTTGACTACGCCCATGTTTGAAGGACACATTTTCTAAGACAGATTTTAACTGCTGTTCAGTTAATTTTGATTAGATAATTGGCCTCTATATACACAGTACTTGAGTTTGAACTTTGTAATTGGGGGTGGGTGATCATGTAATGAGAAATTATCCTTTCATTCTACTGAAATGAAAATAGACATGCAATACCAGATACCTGTTCACACAGTACTCAGTACTTTCATGACATTAGTTAAAATGAAGTAGTACTATCATTAACACTCACCGCAGGTGTCTGAGCCATCTTTAGAGGGTCCTGCGAGAGAGATGCCTTTGACTCGGAGTCAGGTGGGATCTGAAACCTACGTTAGTCGCAGTGTAAGCTTGTGAACTGCTCCATTACACACTAAACAATTACCAGGCTGCTACTTGTCTTACCTGAGGAGAGGGGATTTTTTTTCTGTTGTTTCCTCCTGAAAAACATAGTCCAGTTTAGTGATTATTTAGTTAATATGATAGATGTACAGAAGAATTTATAAAGTTTTGTTTTGGCATAAAAACTTCAAACTTATTTTTATCAATTGTTCATTTAAGACCACAACTTTTAAACTCCTTTACTAAGACGAATTGCTTAATTTTTCTAGTTGAAAAATAATTTTCATATTACAGTACTAAACATATTTAATGAATGTTGAAAATTTGTTTGCTTGCAATAAGATGATAAAAACAAAGGTCTTTTCTTTGACAAGTACTGTATCAGCCATATGTTCATATTGGAGTTACATTTATTTATTTAATTATTTGTAAGTCTCCGAATGCACAGAACATATTATGTGTTAGTAGTTTCCGAGGTATAGTACTGAGAAAGTGCTGAAGAACTACTGGACAAGTACAGACTACATAGAAAATGCACAAAAATTAAAGGTAGATTTAACTAAATGCAAAATACTTAACAAAAGCAGACAAATGCATAAATTAATCAATAAACAAAATTATATAGACACAGAGATCTGAGCAAGAGATGAACCAAATATACACCACTATTATGTTTGCATATTAATGTTTTGTAACGAAAAGTCACACATAATAGGAAATAATTAATCATAATTATTATAATCATGAGCACTGTTTTAAGTCTTGTTTAATAAGGTTTTTTTTTTTTTTTTTTTAATGTAATTTGAAACATACAAAGCTTTTTGTTTTTAGAGTGTGTTCTAGTGATGGTGGAAGATTATTTATTAATACTGAGACTGCAAAGCAAAGGTGCTTACGGAAACGTACTGGGTCGGTAGTGCTGGTCACGTGACTGGATCTACTCAGTCGTTGGATGCTTAACGAGCGGTCGTAAATCTGAAGAGTAGTTACTTGGCTGCCTTTTTAAAAATATAGCAAAATCTGCAGAAGCTGTAATTTCAGTCACTGATCTGGCAGACCTATGTTATTAAACCAGGTTAAAACAGTAAAGAATATATTTTTGTACTGGTATAATATATGTATGTAGCATTAAAATTGCATTCTAGTAATAATAATTTATTCCATACCTGAATTATGTACGTACTCTGGCGACATTTTCACTTGATGAACTGATCCAGACTTCTTGTTCAACAAAAATACTACGATCTGACATCATATTTTTCGTGAATATGCATTCAAACTGCCTTACAACATATTTTTCCTATTAAGTACACATGAGGGAGTCTTTTTGTTTACTTACGCGATCAGTCACCAGGATCGAGTAGAACATTTTAAGATCTTGAGAGCCGGTAAAATTTTATCGCTTGACGTTTCCGACCGATTTACTCGCTTTCGAGTGGATCCGAAGTAGTTTCCGTAAGCGCCTATAGACTGATTTAAACAATTTTGTTCTGTGAAGAATCATTATGTATTTGTATTATGACTGGTGTTATGAGAATTTGTTGGTGAAGTACATGACATTTTTTAGGCTAAAAATAATTGTGCAGTAAAGGTAAGGTGAGGGGGCTTTACGTCTCATCAACAGCTAGGTCATTAGAGACAATAACGCACAGCTTGGTACTATGACAGGAACTGGGAGAGGAGTCTGCCATGGCATTTTTTAAGGAATCATCCTAGCATTAGCATGGAGCGATTTACGAATACTATGGGAAAACAAAATTAGGTTGGCTGGAGCCAGGAATCGAACCCAGGTCCTCCTGAATATGAGTGCAGCATGTTACTGTTGTGTCACATCGCTCAATTTGTACAGTAAATATATAAGCTGGGCAATGTAAGAATTATTAGTTTTTGAAGTAAACACCTTTGTCCAGTTGTTTGAAGCATCGGAGAATATTACACCAATTGATAACAAGTAGATGAAAGTTGAAAAAGAGAGCAATAGTAGATTTTAGTGAGCAAGCTTTTTTACTGAATAGAAAGCAAAACATAACAATCTCAGTCTGTTGCATTAAGCTGTGGTATGTGGTTTCAAGCTAATCTTTTTGACAAATTTTAGACCTAGTACAGTAGTTTAGTATCATTTGCTAATGGTAGAGATACACTGTTTGGCTGAATATGAGTTTCCAAGCAGTTTTGTTTGGATGAATTTCGTGATGGATTATGAACATTTTGGATAAATTGAGTGTTAACTTATTTCTAATCGCCCAAGACTTCATATATTGCTGCATGTTGTCTATATTTAAAAAATTTTTGTTGCTAGTACTGAAGTGTTGTCAGCAAACACCAGTTTTTATGTAGAATGGGAGATCATTTATTATAAGTATTATAAAGAAGATTGGTCTCAACATAAAACCTTGGGGTACTGCTATTTCTTACAGTTCTGCTACGGGAATTATTCTCATTGAAGTGGTTTTTGTAATTGCATTGTAAAAGACAGGCTTGTGTTATTATTGTAAGGTAAGACCTGAAAATTTTAGTGCTGTGTCATTGAGTCCATATTTACTCAGTTTCAGAAGCGGTATGTGATGGTCAGCACAGCTGAATGCTTTTAAAGATCTGCAATGATTACAGTTACCAAATTTTTATCAAGTTCTTTTAAAGCTTTACTAATTAAATTATAAAGCTTCAGTTCTGGTCTTTTTCGGTTGAAAACCAAATTGATTTGTTACAGTTTAGAAATTTTACTAACTGATTGCAGATATTTTTTTCTAAGGCCATTGATTGTACTGGTAAAATTTAAATTGGTTTTTCATTTTAAACATTTTATTCATTTCAAATATACCCTTTGACAAATATATGTTGAATATGTTCGTGAAAGATATTTTAAAACTGTGTCCACAATGCTTACTTTACGTACCTTTACATGAATTTCTTCAAGGCCAACAGAATTCTTATTTTTGAAGTTTTTTTGATTTTCAATAACAGGTCTTCTGTTATGGTTGCAAAATTTAATTCATTTTTACTATCATTACTTGCTGTTTCAATGTGATTGTATGGGTTAGTATTGCTTACAGCAAGGAATTGCAAAACAACTGTTGAAAAGTACACTAGTCATTGAAATGTGAAATTTCATATTTGTGGTTTATTTTTAACTAAATTTCCATTTGTTTCTAGAGATGTCTTTTACCAATACTTTACTTTTGATTTCATTTTATAATACTTCACATTTCTTTTGAATTGTAGTTGGATGTGAGCTGGGCTAGCGGGCACGGATGCTTGTTGTATTTTTTTTTTTTTTTTTTTTTTTTTTTTTTTTTTTTTTTTTTTTGTGTTAAGTAACCACTTTGGCAGTTTGGTACCTTTAAAAGAGCATAAATTATAAAAATGTGTGATATTATGTTGTTTCAGTGTTATATGCTGTGTATTGTGGTTGTGTACATTTGTGGCCATATTATGGATACATTTACCTCCAGATAAAGTTTTTTGTTGAGCTGTAGACTTCAACAGATAAGTTGAATTGTTTTAAAATACATATTTAGTAATCTGTGGGAATTTGTTGGTGTTTAAGTCAATATTAAAATTACCACCTATACTTTATACAGCAGCATTTACAGGTTTTTTAAAATACACTTTTAGTTTACATCATTATATTACATTGCACGAAGGATTTCTTTTAAGATATATACAAAGACCTCAGTGCAACATTTTCATTATCTTTCAATGTACAGTATTTCATGAAAATTTCTCTGTGTTTGTTATGTCTAAAGCACGGCCGTAGAAGAACAGGTCTGGACACTCGCTTGGAAACTTGACCCCCTTGTTGTTTGGCTGCAGTTCATCAAGTTACCGAGAATGTTGTGTTTTATTGGCGCTGCAGTTAGGGCGGTCGTACTCAAACTCCGCCCACTTCCCTCCCACCAAGATAAACAATTTATCAAAACGTATTTTTTATCAATTAATGAAATACTTCCTTCGCTCACAATTTTACAAAAAGGCTTCAGCAATCTTTATTTACTTTATAAAGTTAATAATGGAAAAATGTGGGTGGAGTTTGAGTCCGACCCTTCCTGATTACAGCGCCAAT
Source organism: Medauroidea extradentata (assembly GCA_003012365.1). Classification (NCBI taxonomy): domain Eukaryota; kingdom Metazoa; phylum Arthropoda; class Insecta; order Phasmatodea; family Phasmatidae; genus Medauroidea; species Medauroidea extradentata. Next base: position 34,748 of record PNEQ01082394.1, on the reverse strand, counting down.
AAGTACAACATTCCGGGTAACTTGACAAACTACAGCCAAACAACAACGGGGTCAAACAAAATACATTGGTAGATAAGCGAGTGTCCAGACCCGTACTTCTACGACTGTGGTGTAAAGCTAGGTTGGAGCTGGGCATGATGTGTGACATGAAATGTCTTTGAATTATAAATGACTTTTGATTAATATTCTGTAATTGATTTCTTTGGTTGTTTTTTAATATGTATAGTATTTTTATAATTTATGGTCAGAAACTATAATAGTAAGGTAATTACTTTCTAGGGCTACAGTTGTCATATATTGTCAGCTGAATCATTCATTCCATAGGTGTAACTTGCACATAATACTTTTAACAGAGATTTGTACATACCTCATCAGAATGTTGTATTGAAGGTTCTGTTGCATACGTACTCAACTCAATGTCCTCTCTGGAGGTAATATTTCATCATGCAGAGCATGAAACAAGACGACACATAAATAATTTGCTGTCCGATAAGAATGAATTTGCATAGCAAAAAGTAAAATATATATGAACCACTGCCAAGGAAGTTGTTTATAATTTATGATATAGTGTGATATTGTAATTGTAAAACAGTGATGACTGGTGCTCACTTATTTTGAAATTATGATCTTATGGAGTTAAGTTTGTCCAGAAGAATTAATATACTCATCCACCGTCTATCAGTGTTTCATTACTTTGTGAAAAAAAAAGTACATAAATACAATAAAACTCTGGTATAATAATGAGGTCTACAAAAAATTGCATTTCATGCACGAAAATTTTAGAAGCATCAATAGGTGAATAGTGTACAAAAGTAACTTTAAATTCCACAATATTGTGTACAGTCTGTTTCTGTTGTATTAGTTTAGTGCTTATGCAATTGTTGTGCTTAGACAACAGCTATACACACATAATTAAAATAATAATATGTACTTATATTTTTATAGTTGAAGAAAGACCTTTCTTACTTTTCTTTTGTAGGTTTATGATTATTGTCTTCAGTATAAGTATTTTCTTCAGCAGTTTCAAAACTTTGAAATTATTAAAATTGACACTTAGGATAATATCTTAAACATAAACTGTTTCTGCAAAGTTTCGTAGTTGCTATGTTTGAAATTTATTAATTTTTTAAATTTTTTGTCACAGTTGTGATGGACTGAACAAATATTTAAGTTGTATGCAGGAATTGAGATATTATTCTAGGCAGAAATATATAAAATGGAGGAAAATAATAATAATAATAATAATGATAATAACAGCAACAACATACACACACAGATATATATATATATATATATATATATATATATATATATATATATATATATATATATATATATATATATATATATATATATATATATATA
>PNEQ01082394.1:0-33283 GCA_003012365.1 Medauroidea extradentata | reverse complement strand
TGAAGATGTGATGATGGCAGGGTGGTGGTTGCGATGATAGCAAGTAGCAAGGGACTCCAGCCAAGCATCTTGTCCTACCAACCATCTGTGTGTACCAGTGTTGTGTAGTGTGTGGTGAATAGGGAAGGATTGGTGAATGGTCAGACAGCTCGGTAGCAAGCTGCCGAGAAAGACAACTTCATAGCTCTACCATCCCTTATATTTGTTGTGTGTCACAAACTATAAACTGACAGTTATGCATATCCTGGCCATTGTGGCTTCATGCATGTTTCACCTGGCAGCTGCATTATTCATTATTTGATACTCATAGAGTCATGTTCTTTTGCAGGTAGCATGCCTGCACCTAATTGATGCAAACAACCTCCCAGGGTGACAGCTTGTAGGTTAGTGTTTTCACTGTAATTGCATATGCTAAATAAAGCAGCATAGTGTCAAAGCATGTACATGCCTGTGTAATTAATATAAGCAGTGTTACTGGCAATATTACATTTGTTGTATTGTTTAATATTGTTTTAATGGTTCTTAAGTGTAAGTTGTGAGGCAACACCAGCACTAACCACTCTTGTCAACGACTGTGAGGACCATCATGTGCTCATTCTAGAGACACACAATTTTGCAAGAACTCGAACATGCACCTGCAACAGGAGGAATGCTCGGCTTTGTATAACTGATTCTGGTAGTACAGTATTACATTACCTTAATTAGTTAACCATAATCTTATTATTTCTATCTCCGCTGTGCGCTTTTTGCTACGCAATAACTTTAACTGGAGGGAGACTTGAATTTACAATTTTTTACCGCCTCAGACATCACCGGATTAACTGGAACGCCCTTCAGGGTTTTTATCAACTTAGCTATTTCTAGGATGACTAACATAATTTCTGTTTAATTTCCTGGACTAATATTTGAAGTTCTGTGACCTCGATAACATCTTGCATCCTTTGGTATAAATTCATGACATCCAAACAGGAGGAACCAATTTAAGTGTTGCATGTATGTATCCAGGTTTGTTTAATAAACCCTTGTATTGAACAACCTTGTGAGTATTCATTTCAAATGTTGAGATGTCCCTCTTGGCCAACAGTGAGGAAAAATAGTGCTTGATCACTATTGTAAGGTACTACCATGCCGGGCCCTTGATGACCTGAGATAGCTTATGCTATAGTCCTTAGCCAGATATTTTCTGAGATTGCGTCCATATTCAATTTCCTCCGTAACGTAACTAGAACAAACAGTTGGTATCAGTCTTATGTGTTAAGTGAGTGAGTGAAGAGATTTTGGTCAGCACTTACCATCTAGGTCGACAGTACTTGTGAGGGGTTCAGTGGTGGCCGGTCAATGTTTTGAGCTCAGTGCTCTGAATATAATGGTCTTCATCCCCTCCCCCTTTAAATCACTATACTTTCTTTTCCTACTAATAGTCATAATATTAACACAAAGGCATAGAACTTTTGCTTTACATGTATTGAGAAATTGCACTGCGTTTCATGGAAACCAGTAATATTATACTAAGTTATGCGTCTCGTCAATGTAGCCAATAAAGTGTGTTTTAAGAAACTTTCAACTTAAAGAATTAAAGTTTTGTATTAATTGTAATTTCTAATTACTCTTGTCTGCTTTAAAAAAATTATGTTTAACAATATGTATTCTCAGAGTACGTCTGATCAGCATTATAAGATGTCAAACGTCTTCACCAGCCATAATACACACATTGTTGTACAGCTGTTGCATGGCATAGTCTGCGCCTTCATGTACCTTTGAAACCTACCCAACAATACAAAACTGGTTTAACTTGCAAAGGGAAAAAAATGCCTACAGACAGTTTGTTGTGAGTAGCCTACTTAAAACAAAAGCCCTGTTTAATTTATATTTTCAGCCAGTTTGTATCTTTCTGCTGCATATTAGCAAAAATATTACCACGCGTTTAAGTTATTATAGTGTTAAAATCTTCCCATTTAACAAATGTTACATGCTTAACAGAGGTTGGTGAAACCGAGCTATGGAGTTTTTTTTTTTGTGGCTACATTACACTGCTCCAAAAAATGTGTTCTAAAATGTATAGGTACTCGTTAAATACACAAGCAACTAACGAAAAGTTACTATAAATACCTGCGAAGTAACTTCTATAGCCTACAGTCTCAGTTTCTATACATTTGTTCTTATTGCATTATCTCTGTTTCCTCACGATTATTATGTACCCAATTCGTAGATAAAATGCCAACAATTTCGCATGTGAGACGTCTTAAGACTACGTTGAGTTCAGCTTGTCTAAATGCAGACGTAATTTTATAACACATGCTAAGTATGCCTACGCATATCTTCAGCCCCGCATCGGTATATCATTTTGATACGATTAAATAAATATTCCGAAAACTATATAAGTTAATAACTCCGTCAATTATGAAAACTAGACGTTTCATGTGCTTGTCCACTCTGAAATCAACACATATACTGCACAGCTCGTTTTATTACCAGCTAGGCCTTAGGTCTACCATATTTGTGATTACAATTATAGTACGAAACACGTAAGTAAATGTGTACAGTTCGTACCATGTCACGTTCAGAAAACAAACCTGCCACTAATAAACCACGGACACAATCCTTAAAATACGTTTCCACATACTATCAAGCAACACAGACTTTGCACAAAATGAATGTCAGCTACACGTCCATGCGACACCGAAAATCACTTTGTTTACCAGTCTGCAATGTACAACACGTGCGCGATGCAAGCGGCTATAATTGACAACGTGCTGATGTAACTGTCGCGCGCTTGCGCAGTAGATAGCAGGACTTCTCTGCTCATTGCACGGAGCAGGTGTTGATAAAGGCGAGGTTTTCGCATCTTTCTTCACCTCTGGCTAGGACAGGGGAGTGACAACCGTGCGCTAGGTTTACACTAGTAAAGGGCGGCTTACACGAACTAAATTAGTTGAGAAAACTCCGCCCGCCTGTGAAACTTAGCACAAAGCAGTCGATCTCTTACTAAGAAAGGTTACAAGTATAAATTGCGGCACATTACCTGAAATTTAATAAAATTACCAAGTACACAATAACTTTGTAAAATTTTACTCAGTGCTACAGCACGAGAGCACGGCCTTACGCACCGCCACTGGGTGACACGATGTTTGGAGCAGCACCAGAATGAAAAGACGGGGTAAACAGGAGATCTCCTCAAAAACCAGGTGACCAGTGGCATCGTCTGGCGCAATTCCCACATGCAAAAATCCAGGGACCAAGCCTGCCGGGAATCAAACCCGAATCACTTGGTGGAAGACAAGTGCTCTAATCACTGCACCGTGGCCTCCCAGTCTCATTTGTTAACTCATAACAGATACATGTCACACTTTTACACAACAACATGGCACAGATATCGTCTTTACACAAAATTGAAGGTTACTTGAAGCATTTACAATATGTTCTCCAACACACCCCTTAGTTCTCAATGTTCCAAACATGCAAACAACTTAGTGAAACTATTGTTCAAAAGAAACCTAAATTTGGTGTACGATAAGGCTCTTGTAAAAATATTTTCTTTTTGTTTTTCATTGGGGCAGTAAAAACTTTTCTATGTGCCTTCTACTACCTTTTTGTAGTGTAGTGAAACATCATATTAATACTCTTTGATCAATGTTGATTACTGATGAACAGTTTGGTTACTTTCTCTGGCGATTTCTTCTAGGATGGTTTTCAAGTAATTTGTTCTTTGGCGCACTCTACTTGTGCTCAACCTCTTCCTTAAAGAGCATGATAACAGGAATTATTCAGCAGCCTGTTACTAGTGCTCTGTAATATACTTAATTTCTTTGTAGTGATTTTTTAAAATGTTTCATGTAGCACAGTTAATGTGTTAAGTATATTAATGTTCACAGTAAATTGTACTACCTATGTAAGATAATATTAATGTTCACAGTAAATTGTACTGCCTATATAAGATAAAGTTACATAATAAATTACAAAAAAAAATACCACTAAATTTAACACTGAGTAACATGTTTTATTTCTTTAATTCTTATAAATTACTTTTGATTTGCTAGATAAAGAATGTTTTAACTTTTGCTTGTGCTATATGCTTAGGTAAATTAAGAATTATATTGTGTTCAATCTTTGCACATAATATGGCTCTTTGATAACTCATTTAACATTTTCTACATTGTTGGTTTGAGCCCCAATTAATATATATTTAAGTTTGCCTTCCTGGGATGTCAGTTTATCTTTACTATTTGAACACACACATTAAAAATAAAATTTAACCCATGCATAATATTGACTTTTCAATGTTCCTAAAGAATTTCAGTTTCTCTAGGAACCCAGCGTAATGTAGACAACATTTTGTTAGTCAGACACTCTTTCAGTCTTTCTTTCACTTATTTTACTATTTTCGTCTTCTACTTTTTTCACCCTTTTTCTTATTTCCCTCTTCTCTTTGTGTGTCACTTTAACTTGAGTAAATTTTCACCTGAATGCTATACAAATTTTTACATGGGTGCCACTTAATATGAAGAAGTAGTTTAGCATCCTTTGCTAATTGTAATTGTATGTCAGGTTTTAGCTTACAGTGAGGAAGGATAGGAGTGTTGCAATGCAGCGACAGGGGATTTTGAGGCATTGGAGCGTGTCCGCAGTGCCTCCACGAACACAGTGGATACCCTCCTATCGTTGACTGTTTTTTCCATTGCCTTACGGACTCTCTGCAACAATGATCCCAATGGTGAAAGCAACAGTTAGTGTGGGTGTAATTGAGGTACAGTACAGCTGTTTGCATGTATCAAGTCATTCTTGTCCATAACAACCTGTTAAAACATATGTTCACATATACAAAAGTTTGGAAGTGCTTCATCTTAATTAAACATTAATTTCACTTTCTGAGACTGTTATTACCTTTATTTTTAACCAAATATGTTGGTCTTATATGTAAAGTAGTGTACTGTAATTTTTTCAAAGCATAGGTTGCACTTCGGACATTGACAGATTGCTATTGTGTATCATTTCTTAAGAGGTTGCATTTTACAGATTGCTTTTGTGTATAATTTCTTAAATACTTAAAGCAGGTGTACATAAGTATTACTGTTGGGAGTTACTAATTGTATAATTACTTGTATTAGGCTTAAATACCTAGAAAATATTGTACGGGTTTGATTCCCTGCCTGTTAGTATTATTTGTGTCGGCTGAAGTCAAGGGTAACAGTTACCTGTGTCAGCCTCTCCAGGACCTCTTCCACCATCTTGGTCACCTCTTTGATTGTGTGTGAAGTAACCACTCTGTTCAAGAGCTCCTCAACCACACTTATCACTGGCTCTGGCTGCCAGAACAATCAAATGTTACAAACCAAACCACATCTATAATTCACCTTTTACACCTGATACACTAAAGTAGCAGTCAGTTCTACGTAGCTGCATTAAATACTGTGGTATTTGTTGTCGTTAAAATTTTCTTAACATTGTAGTTTTAATTAACGTACAGTAGAACCCTGTTAAGATGTTTGTGGTGGTACAGAAAAAAGCAATGCTTCTTAACCAGTAAAACTTCTTAAAAGGGTTAAATTACACATGCACATATAGGCGAGATGTAAAATTATTTCATTTTTGGTTTATCCATTTTTTTTTTCAGTAGGTTTTTGCATGACCATATATAACATTAACAATGTAGGCCTACCCATTAACTTATGAAATAACCTATAGTTCCTCATCGAGCTTCGAATTGTGTGGGTATTACTCTTTAAATAAGTTACACAATGCAGTAGAAATTTTACACATCTTCATGAAGGGCCCTGCCTTCTTTCAGTGATTTTGCATGCTAGAGGCTCAGAAGCAATGGCCCTATAAGGGCGACCTTGAAGTGTGCATCAAATACCGCATTGCCACGAGCCAAGCGCTTAACTAGTGTACAAGATCCCCACCAATCCAATTTTACGATGGGACTTCAAGCAGTGACAGTATAATTTCACTGGTGGAAAGTCTGTAGCAAAGTTCAGTGCATGAAAATGTCTGAGTTTCGTGTACATCTAGTCAGTACTTTCTGATGTATGGCAGTCTGAAAAGACAGCAATTTTTTGTGAGCATAGTGTCTTAGCTACATTCCTTACTTGTCAAACGTGTTTTTTTTTTTTAAGTTGCCACATTGTGCACATGTGGAATAGTTTTGTAATAGAAATATATTTCCCTGCATATTACAATATATAACTGCAAAATGTATCATGGCCCATGTTGGTCAGTGAATATTTAGACATAATTTAAAACAAAATGAACCATCATTCAGATATTTATATATTAATTCATTGAAAAAAACACCTATAATATAAAATTTCACCACCGTATTGAAATTTACACATTATGTAAAAAATACCTTAGTAATCGTCTATATTAGTAAATTTCTGTGGGATGATGCATGTATACACATCAGATGAAGGTTCTGCTTTTTATGTATGATTCATAAAACTTCTGAGAACAACACATAGCAACATGTATATAACTTAAAAAGCGTAGTTAATGTTGACATCTAAATTGGAATACATGCATGAACAAAGCCGGCAGCTTACATGTCCAACAATATGTTGCAGTTTCAGTAGAATATAGTGCCTACACAAAAAGCACTCCTAGCACAAGCAATCTACTAGCGTATCAACTTTTCTATCTTTGCCTTTTAATATCTTAACACAGTCACCACCTGCAATGACGTTAATGTCAGCAGAGAAATCCTTGAATACTATTGACTGACTACAAATTGTCTTTAGTAATGAGTCTCTCATTTATTTCTACAAACAGACGGGCACCGTACGAGAATTTGAATAACCACTTAAACATTCTGTTCCTATCTTACGTGGATATTATGGTCTGTGGAGATCACTTGTATAATTGTTTACATCTTTAATTTTCGTAGTGAGTAAGTGAATCAGATGTGGGTCTAAGGAGTAGGGGTGATTGCCTCCTCTAATCAAAAAAAATTACAAGTACACTGTAAAGTAGATCTTGAAAGTAAAGTGAACTTGAGAAATTCACGTCCCCTTCCTGTCTCTCCAAAACTCATCACTGGATCCTTGTCTGAAGGAAATTCACAAATTATATTTTTTAAAGATATTTTGGAACCCAATGTGCTACCTTTGGTTACTGTAAGTTTAGAAGTCAGTTCCAGAAAGTTAACATTCACCATCTTATAGTTTTGGTTCCCAGAGGTGTTGATTAATGTCTGTTTCAGTACTTAAAGCCTAATTGTATCCAGGTATGAGGTGGTCTGAAGATTTAGTAAAGGTGCAACAGGTGGACAAAACATTTTTATAATGCAATATAAGTTTACTACTGCTTTATTTTCTCTGTTCCATCACTTAAGTGTGGTATCATTTACAGTAAATCCTAATTGGTTCACAACATTAATCATACACACACATCTCCCAAACAATCCTGACAAGTGACTAATTAAAAAAAAAATTCTTTTAACCACCATGAGACAGTATGTCCTTTATAACCATATGTTAAATCGTCGAGTACACTCACCATCTTGCTGTATCTCTCCATTCTCCGCTTGGCCTCTATTAGCGCATAGAAAGAATCTGCACAGCAAAATTTACATCAGTTTGATGACAGTACAGTGTCATTTGTATTACATATGTAAATGTAACATAACTGTAGGGTTAAATTATCAATACAGTACAAGTCTCGCACAAAATATTTGGTTTCAGACATTTTGCAGCTAACTTTTTTATTCAAGGTCAATAGTAACTTAGATCAAAATAGTTTTAGAAGCATTTAAGTTATGTGTCATACATTTTCCACACCACATTTAACTAGTAAAATCAGTTTGCATTTTTGAAAATTGTTGTTAACTGGAAAACAAATTTCCCCATACTTAATGCATTTTTCGAAGTTAGTACCAATGGTCTGTATATAGGAAACTACAGATTCTTCTGTAAAAATGTGCATTAGTTGACTGTTAGTCCCATGATTGTGGTGTACTGTATGCTTGTGCCAGTATGTATCTTAAAGTGTGCAATTCTCTTGTTGCTTCTTATAAGTAATGCATCACACTTATGAAAGTGGTTCCAAAACTGAAAGTTTGTGTCGGATAATGTGAGGTTGGCATTATGATATCAGTGTGGGTGGTGGAAATGCATCACGTAAAACACATCTCCATGCTGTTGTGTGCTCACCCTGTGCACAGTTAAGAGTTTCCAAAGTGGTTGAAACTGACCTCTAAACAGAACTGAAAGCATCAAGATGTTCGGTGTCTTTACGATCTCAGTAATCTGGACTAGCATTATTTTTCTTCTTCTCCTCCTCCCACCTCTTCTCTTCTCTTCCAAATTGCAAGATTTTTTATAGCTCTTCAGTAACATTTGTGATTTCATCATAACAACTGCTTGTTACATTTCACATGACTGCTTACAATGTTCGTGCTAAGGCTGCCGAGAAGTGTGCAGAGCTTCAGTATATAAGACTTTCTGTTCAGCATTTGTGAGTGATTGCTTAGGAACAACATTCAAAGAATGTTACACATGTGTATACCCATTTCAGGTCCTCTAGTAGTCTTCAAAGCTAATTTTGTCATAACTAAACATGGTGGTAGTGGTTGTTTTTGCGGAATCTTTAAAAATATTTAGGAGAGTACAATACAACTTTGTCTTTAATATTAGGGTCACCAGTGAATGTCCCAAGAGATGAACTATTGTCGAGAAGACTGCACGCCAGTTAATTTTCTTATGCCTAGAGGTTATGGTGAGTCATATGTGTGCTGTTTCATCCTTGGAATGTCTACACCTAAATTTCTTTGGACACATAAAATACTTCCACCTGGGCAGCTACCTTAACCGACAACATTTTCCCAGACAAGTAGCTTAGCCATAGTGAATTTGTTACTTAATCACTACAGTACTACTGTTGCCAAGGTTTACCAGCATGTACTACTTTGTGTGGGGTCAGATTGGCACTTAACTTACTGAATTCCTCTGGAGTAAATTGTGAAGAGGACCTGAGATACAGGTTTTTGGTCCCAGTGGGCAAAACATAATGGCCCTAACATCTGTAAGAGATTCCAAACAATCTTTGTATTCACTGTTAGATCTATCAGAATAAAACTGGCACTCTGAAAATTCCTACTAACAATTAATATGGAAAAGTTATAAATAGCAGTATGCATATCAGTACGCTACATATAATGATAGTAACATATTTTGTATTTCTTGTTACATCATTTCACATCCATGTAATTTTTTTTCAAATAAGTTATGGTTGCCTTCCCATCACACTCGGGGTATATTTATCATGGAATAGGTAGCTGCTTTTCATGTATTGGCTAGTGTTTTTTTTATGAAACTACAGTAAGTCCTCTGTTCACGTCGGGTTACTGAAAATGGCTACATGGCTACGTAACTGTGAACAACGCAAATTGAGTCAGCAACTGCCCATGACCTACAGCCAAACACATCAGTTGGTCAGCCAGCAGTGCGCAGACAGACATGCCACCGCACCGTGTGATATTACACAGACGAACAGTGAAACTACAGCTTGGGAAACATGTCCAACTACTTACCAGCTTTTCAGTGTGGTTATTACAACCGGAGACTTTTTAGTACGGTATATCAAACAACTGAAATATTTAATAAACACTATTGACATATGCCATTAAGATTAACATGTTTGAAAACATGTTTTTATTCCTCCTTTCATAAAAGGCAGTGAGCTGTTGTAGTAAAATTAATTTTTTTAATTAAAAAAAAAAATATTGTCTTTGAAAGAGTTTTGCAGTGGGAGTGCATGACTGGATTTAGTTTTCTGGACATACTCCATTGCAATGTAGTAGATGTCTGTCAAAGAAAACTAAAGAGAATAGAAAAAACATTAATAAGCAGATTAAGCTGTAGTCAACATAGTGCATACACAACATAAAATTTCATAATTATAATCGGGGTCAAATAAAACATGGACAGCCAAATAAGAAAAAATAAAGATACAGACACCAGGGCAGACAACCCAAGTTTGAGGTCTGTTTTGGCAAAGGGACAAACAGATAAAATAAATGAACCACAAAATAAAATAAAATATGACACAACGATGAGACGAAACAAACACTGCTGTGTTTTGTTTCGTCTCACAGTTGTCATATTTTTATCTATTTTATGGGGTTCATATATTTTACCTGTTTATTCCTTTGCCAAAGCAGACCTCAAACTTGGATTATCTGCCTTGATGGTGTCTGGGTTTTATTCTTTTTTTTACTTTATTTTCTTATTTGGCTGTCCTTGTTCTATTTGACCAGATTCCATTTATGGAATTGTATGTTGTGTATATATCCAACTGACTACAGTATACTCTTGTTTATTAATGTTTTTCAATTCTCTTTAGTTTTATTTGACAGACATCTACATTTCAATTAAGTATCCAAAATACTAAAAACCAGCCAAAAAATGTTATGAATGAATTCCACATTCTGCAATTAATACATAAACATACAAAGTGGGTTAGGCTTAGTGCTTCACAAATTTAAATTTATACATTATTTGTGAGAGAGAGAGAAAACTGCTGATTTTCGAGTGGCTTGCTAGGAACACAAAACATAAAATGTATAATTATCATAAACATTGAAAGCACTTGCTTACTAGGGCACTACTTCACTCTCAATGACGTATATATTCTTAAATGATGGATTATTGTAATTTCTTTTCAATGTTGTGCATTATTAAATAATAGCCTTGTTAATTTCACTCAGTGCATACAGGTAGCATATTTTTACTAAAAAAATTATAATGAAAATCCTAAATTTTTTCGACCAGCGTGACCTTGCGCGCGACTTGTTTATCTCCTTTAGGCTGCCTGGATAGAACTAGGAGAGGGATGGAGCGAAGGCGACAAGCCAGCTGGCCTCTCTTCCTCTCCTTCAGCAAGCAGCAGTAACAATTACTTGCTGTTCCGTGCGCACGCACACAGACCATGCTTTAAATTCAACATGAAACTATTCAGCAGCTTGTACGTAAGCACTTAGTTTTTGTCCTTGTATAGTAATTTTGCAGATTCGATATCCATACATAAATCTGGTTAGGTGCGCTGAACTCTTCCTCTGTACCTAAAGCTTCATGGAAGAACTTAACTTTTTCCATGCACATAGGGCGTGACATGGATGTCCTGTCCACTCATTTTTGACTAAACCAACAAAGCATAGTGACACCTAAATATCTGTGTGTTAAAGTTTTTAAAGTCTGCTATTTTAAAGTACCTGCACCACTGTCACAGTTTTTAGCATGATCAAGAAATGTTTCTTTTTATATTATGTGTCTCGAAAAGTTTGTACACCAGTGCTAATCATTAACAAGCTTTTTTACCGCCTCCCCTGTAGCTGTAGTTAATCCGTCAATTAATTGCATCTTCTGTTCAATTGTCAGGACCATCTTTTTTACATTTATGTATATTTTAAACTGTAATGTTGTAAATTTGGCTGACACTGTACGACAAATGTGTATGATGCACGATAAAGTTAACAGCAACACGTCTAAAACTCTTTTCCACACAGCGACTGATGTACTAAGGTGCTTTATGGAGGGGAAGGAAAATTGCTGTACGGGAATAGCGCATACATGTGTAGTAAGCAGGCAGTGCCTGTCACAATGTATGAAAGATATGATAGGGCAATGCACATGTATCTTATACTGTGTAGCATGAAAATGTTAAACAAATGCACAGCCTTCAATTTATGTACAATGATTGAGTTAAACCAATGAGAACCAAAGGAGTGCTGGAAACATTATAAACAACATTATGCTGAAACTATGACTACTTAAATTTAAACATGGGTACTCAAACACTAGTGACATGTATCCGAAACGACGTAAAGTGACACAACGTAAGTTGAGGACATATTTGCACTTCTGTTACAATTACTGTGGGGAAAATTCTTTACCTTTTGTTGGCATAGTTTCTTGAAAAAATAATGCATCAGCTGAAATCACCTGTTGACCTGCACTGTCTCGCCTTTCCTGCAAACAAATGGGTTTCACCAACCTTAGTAAATATTTTTCATGTAGTAGGAAATGGGAACTACAGGGTATATGTGAATTTGCGTATTACACAAATTTTGTGTGCAGTGCTTGTTTAACATTAATCTGTGGGTATGGGGAGTGTTATATTATGGTTATATCGTGGGATTTTGAAGGAAACTTTATTAGGTTGTTGTGGTCAAGTAGAGCGATCTGCAGGCATTTGTATATGCCACTCCCTTACCTCAGCTTCCAAGTCTGTGTAAGTTTGGTGCACTGGCACCAAATGTTTGTACGTACTGTATGAGTGAAATGGTGTTATGAAGTGTAGAGTGGTATGACCAGAGCAAACAGAAAGTGACTACTCCGTCTCCTGTACTTCTATCGCATTCATTAGATCTAAAGTGACGGCAAAGGGAAGAGGTATCACATACATAACCAACTGTTGCCCCCTGCCTCCTCCTTTGTCTTGGCTGGAGAGTATAGGATGTCGCTGAATAATATTAACAGTTCTTTGTCACTTTGTAAGGGAAATTATTACAAGTATATTGGACACTTGTGGTAGCAGTGGTTGGAAATTAGCTTAAATCAATGCACACATCACAGACTGTGAGTTGTGCAACTTGTATAAGAGTAGCAACATATGACACAGTTTGTGGAACCTCTCCATTCGCTCTGGATGTTACACTAGTTAGAGACACAGTAGTGCAGTCATACCAGTGTGTTGGTGGCAGTACTACAGTTCTGCGTACCGCAATTTAACAACAGAAAAAAATGAATAACAACACATTAGATGAACTGGATCCCTGTTATGGTGCAATTAAATCAAGTGTACTCACAGCTAGGTGGCTTTATGCAGTGCATTTTCCATGATGTGATTTAATCAAGCCATGTTTTATTTACAAGACAGGACCATCACATTTGTGAGGCAAGGACCATGAAGGTAAGGTTATGTGCACTGGTGTAGCCACTTCATCTGTTAATTTAATGTACTACTCAGATTAGGTCGTGCATGTTAATCATTTGTTACAAATTTGACACAGCGGAGTGGGCAGACATTGTCAAAACAACAAAACGTCCTTATGTTTGTAATGTTTTAAATATTTGTGTTCAATTAACAACTGTAATATTTTGTAGTTAGATGCCCATTCTGTCTGTCCTGTGGCCAATTGTGTTATGTTAGTAATATTGAATCACCATGGAATACACGTGATAATGAATTAGCATATACAATAACATCTTCCACCATAAAACTGATTTCATAGAAATTTGCAGCATCAAAACCTGACTAGTACTTACTCTGCCTGTACTGCTCTCTTGTTTGAGCCAAATTAGAACTACACACTATTTGTCAAGTGCGAAAATATTTAACATAACCACTTGGTGTAAATCTTAAATCTTATATTAATTTGTAAACACTGTATTTCAAATTTAAAATGATTATTTATTGTTTTAAATTAGGAAATTAGGATTTCATTTAAAAATAACTGTCTCTTCTTATGATCAGGATTGTGACTTCTTACAATTATGTATCCTGTTTCTGAAAACAACACAATGCAACAATACAATTCTCTCACCTGATAATTCTAGTATCATATTTTTCAATCAGTTTCCAAACAATACAGGTGTCGATAATAGTGGGGTCACTCACTTGCCAGGCTTTCACAAATGCCATTGACATCCTCTTTAGCCGTTCCACAAATTGCTCTGATCTAAACTTTGGTCCAGCTCTCTTCGTTTTTCTAATCTTATCTGAAAAGTAGTAAAAGTTTGTGTTATTGGTAAAACTTAACATGTATTTGTGCAGGAGATAAAATAAAACAGTGTGTGGTTTTAAAACTGTAGTTAGTCTATTATTCGTTACAATAATGCTGTACTCTATTCAAGTGTTATTTAGAAGGTACAAAAGAGATTTGATTGGGAAAAAAAAAAAAATATATATATATATATATATATATATAGACACACACACAAAATTTAAAAGGTTGGGTGAGGATAGAAAGGGCAGTTAAAGTTTTATAAAACTGGAGCACAAGTGTTGTAGAAATAACACCAAAGAATCAAATTCGAGTTTAGAAGAATTCGGAAGAAGCAAAAGTATTTAAATTAAAAAGTACAAGATTCCTGTAATAAGGTTGCTGATATAATAAAGAAACTGAATCTGTGAAAATGAGATATTTGTCCATATATCTATGCCAATAAAAATGTTAATGAATCCAGGAGTAAGAACGCAACAATCAATGCCTGAGGAATATTTTGCAGCTAGAAGGGACAGTATAGTCAATTCTCTGTTTTGAAGTTAACATTGACATGTACACCCAACACCCATGTCATAGTTTGTAACAATTTATATGCTGCTCCAAATAGAGGCACTTATGGATTCACAGCCTCTATTTCACTGCCAACCTCAGTGATTAAACTTTGCACCAACAGAGATGTAGAGTGCAGTGCTGTGAACATGCATAAAGTATTTTGTGTATTTTTGTCTTTAAAAATGTGAAGTACAGAAATATTTTTCCCTAGTTTTTAGTTTAAATTAGTTGCTATGTTATTATTGTAATTCAGTACAGTATATTTATTTATCTGTTTTGTCGTGAAGTGGTATCATCAGAGGCGGACACTGTTACCAACCTGCAGAGCGGGCACAAAACTAAGGTATTCAATGATACTTTTAATAACATCTTATATATATGCTAATAATTTTATTTTGTTGGGATAGGTGAGTAACTAATTTAATGTCTGCATTGGTTGGTAAATTTATAAAAAAAAAAATCTGTGTGCTTAACCTGGAATGTAAGTTTTTTTTTAAACTATGCTTTCAGCAAAAATTTAATATTGTACGGCAAACCTCTTTAATACAAACCTGAAGGGACCAAAATTTTGGCTGTTTGTAATACTGAGGTTTGTATTAACAGGTGTTCACATAAACCTTTAAATGTTTCTAAAATTTTGGTCACCCTGTTTATCCCCACAAATCAAATAGTCTTTTCACCAAAGTGACTTCCATTTACTTGAGAACTTGATATTGCATGGTTTAATGCATAAACAAAATCTTTGTTAAACATTAAAGTAATTATTTCATTTCTTGTCCCATTCCAAGGGGAATAAAAATCGCTTTGTATTAATGAGAACTTTGTATTAACAGGGTTTGTATTAACGAGGTTTCACTATATATTTTAATTCGCCAAGGGACAAAGTTTTTTTGCAACAGCTCAGTAAGTGAAAACTGTTAAAATAAATAATAAATTTCACACTTCCAGTTTTGTGACAGTTACGCTCTCTGTGAGGAAAGCAATATCTAACTTCACTTACCACAAAAGTACTGAAATGTAAGTTATCAACTTCTTGCAGTAAGCCAATGATTTACAATTGTATAAAACTGCTCATCATTCAAGCTATGTTTGCAAGCTCATTGAAACAAAACCAGCAGTCGTCTAAACTCAAAAAAAAAAAAAAAAGTGTACAATGCCTCACCATTCAGACAGTGGCACTCTTAAGTAAGGCTAGTCACAATTCACTATCACTCTGTGCTATGTAGATGTATAAAATGTAAAAAAAAACACCCGTCTGTATGGTCCATGTTACAGCAAACCTTACATCTGTTAGATATAAAAAAAACTTTTTAGTTAGTCATTCAGCCCTGATGGTTGTCTAGTCAGAGTGGTGTGTTATATTTTGATGCAGAACGTACTGCTGTGAGGAAATCCTTACATATGTTTCTGTACTAACTTATAGCTGTACAGGAGTTAATGGCTATAGGCGCACACTGTTAAGTTGATACTTTTAGAAACAAATTGTAGAAAATAATTACTAGGAATGTTTCCGTTATCATAGTGCAGAAATGTAAACAAAAAAGCAATATGATGAGACAAATAATTAAATGTATTTTTATTACTACATGTACACGAGTATAAATGAAGTTTGTGATATTTATTTTAAAAGTGAGTTAAAAATGTCTTTGATACAATAGTTGGAGGAAGTTTGGGTTGGCCTTGACGTTGTACAAATAATTCTTCTGTATATTATGAACAGCGGCTAAAATATTGAAAATTGTTTAATGAAATATGTTTGTAATGTGTTAATTTTCTGGAAATGAAATAAAATGTATATTTACATTTAGCCTGTATTACAATATTTTATAGGTGACATAGTTGGTGGTGGCAGATGAACAATATACGTCAACTTGCAGTCCAACTGTCGTCGGCCTGGCCAAGGAGAATGTAAGGCTGACTCGGCCATTGTGTTGTGTGATATTGCATAGTTTTTAGCGAACTGGTTTTCTCTTTGGGTTATGTTTTGCTGCTGTTTACTTCACGTGACTATTCAGTTATGCTGAAATTTAGTTGCCTTAGTTTCAAAAACTGTGAGTATGTATGTTGATGCTTAAGTAATGGCACATTTACTGTGTCTATACATTAAGTTAAGATATAATTTGTTACAGTGTCTCTAGCAATACAAATGGTTATGTAAACCAATGAATCAGATTAGGTGGCTTTATATACTTTTGTGTGCATCCCAAGAGCATCATTAAAATATGGATGAATAAATTACAAACCCTTATAATAAACCTCCACGTGTTCATATTTGTGGTTATGTATTAAGGCACATTTAAATTTATTTATATGTTTGTGCATTAGTCATCAGTGTGTTACATGAATAGAAGTTAAAATTTTTCTGTACAGTGTTGTATGATAAATAAGTAGTTACTTTTGTACTTCAAATTAAAAGAAAAAGTAAATAAACTACTTGTACAATATAACTTTACAATACCATGCATACACTTTTTATTCAATTACAGTGTTACACAGTAGTTTCAGTGCTAGAGGATATATGGATATATGTGATTTATTTGGTGAATGCCTAAAACAACCACACCCAGGTTCTGATGTAATCTTCTATTTCTTGTATGTTATTTAAACTATGTCTGACAAGAACTGTGTACTAGTGTTTTGTGAAATTATTTTAAAGACATTTGTCAGAAAGTAAAGTTGTACAGAACTTCGTTTGCGAAAATATTCTATAAGTCCAATGATGTGAAGACATTTCTCAAGCATGGTTTTTTTTATGCTATGGTATTCTTATGTGTAAGTTAGGCCTGTAAGAGGTTTGGTAATGAAATTGTTTCAATTTTTTTTATAGGTGTTTATTATTATCAGCTTTACAAGCATTATAGCATTTTCATTACATAAGAAAATGATTATAGGTTTTTATGAGCTAAAAGTCATATAGGTTTTGTGATTTGTGTAGGCCTACTTTATTGATGTGTTAATAGAAGCACAGTATTATGTTCACAAGTATTTTGAGTTCATTTGTTTATTTACTACTGACTATCTTTCTGGCTTATTTGTACAGTTATAGTTATTTGGGCCCATGTGTTAGTCATGTTATGAAATAAGGTAAAATAACTTGGGCTTTGAAAACGTCATAAAAATTTTTATTTATAGGGCTACACAGGTTAGTAATAGAATATTCCCAAATAAAAAATGCAATAATTTTTATTATTTCTATGTAAACAGAAAAGATAAACACAGATTTTGTATGATACCCTCAATACTTTTAATCCGTGATGACAATATTAAATATTATTTTTACAAGTTTGAGGAGCACAAAACTTTACATGTGGGCAATACCCGTGAGTTCTTTTGGGATAGAGGTCTTATAATTATAAATTAAAGAGTTAAATCAAGTACTGGATTTAGTAGCTCACATAGCTATGAAATTCACAAAACAGTAATCAAATATAACTCTCACAACACAATTAATTACGCACACAATTAGTACTGTTCCACAGAATGTTAATTAACTGAGAAAATTAAAGCACAAGAATATTTACCATTAATTAATTAAACACTACAAATCACAAAATCCTGTCATATATCCAATCAACAGTTACTCAAATGACAATGTACAACCTTAACAGTCCTAAGGGTGGATGGCTCACCATGTACAGTGCATCACCCAGAGTGCACCACTGTCTTCACTCTTGAAGTCTTCGGTTCGACTCCCGTCGCACACCTCTTCTTCACCTGTCGACCCGCAGCAGAAGTCCTCTAGTCTCACCCAGTACTGCTCCGAAGGTATGTGCCTGTAGCCTCGCAGTAGACTCCGACGTCACCAAGACGTCTTCCTGACATCACCAAGACGTCTTCCTGACATCACCAAATGTCTTCCTGACATCACCAAGATGTCTTCCTGACATCACCAAGATGTCTTCCTGACATCACCAAGATGTCTTCCTGACATCACCAAGATGTCTTCCTGACATCACCAAGATGCCCTCACCAGCCTCTCTGCACAAGCTTAGCACCTCCTCCGAGCAGGACCAATAGCGAACTCTCGAAGCACTTCTTCTCTTGAATCACCAGGTAGACAGTTTCCTCAAGTCACCAGTTACTGCACTCCTCGACACAACACCGTCAGTGTTGCTCTCCACAGCTCACCGCCTCTGCAGCACTCCAACACAACACCACAAGTGTTGTTCGTCTTTCCTTCAACCCGCTGGCGTCACACAGCCTCGACACCAACAACAGCTGTCGTGTTGCCATCCTCGAGACGCAACATCTCGTCAGCTCAGTCACGCCGACACAACACCTGAGTGTTGTCTGTCCCTTCTGCAGGGCGCTGATGCTACTCAGCCTCGACACCGACCATTGCTGCCGTGCTGCCATCCTCGTGATGTCACACCTCGCCAGCTCCGCCGATGTTACATCAGCCTCGACGCCGTCAGCGTCGCCTCTAGGCCCGTCACTTCTCACGACGTCCATCGCCACCCCAGTGGCAACACCGCCCCTAGGGGCGCTCGCTGCCTCACATCTCTCTCGGTCTCACTTCATCTTCACTATCACAAGACTGCACAAGGCTGACTCTTCCCGACTCTCTTCCAGACTCTGCAATACTACACTGCTCACTACTAGACTGACTCATGTTGCGCAGTTCCGATGCTTTTATACGGCCCCTTCAATGACGTCAATGGCTGATGAAATACGGTGATCTGAAGTCTAAAATAGACATTACCTCGGTCGTACTTGTTGATAGTCACGTACTCGCACTGGCGTCATCGGGGAAACCCAGTGACGTCTCTCGGGAGATGCGACATAGCTGCGAAAACCCATGACATCACTGGTTGACTCACAGGACTGACCACCCAGCATGATGTAATGTGCCTGCTGCCCGGCCAACACGCAACATTATGAAAGTGAATTTTAAAGTTGTGGTAAATTTACTGTGCACACCATTGGTTGTATACCATAAATTTCATTAATTTTGTTTTGACATCAGGCAACAAATTCTTTGTACTTTCAATAAAAAGTTACCAGTATATTTTTAAGGTAAAAGTAAATTTGATTGATTTTGTTATTAAGAAATGCAAATTTTTACCACTTGAATCTGTTTTTCAGTTGACTAGCATGCAAGTAGTCAACTTTTAACTCATTCTAGAACTCAACGCTCAAAAAATTTATATTTGCACCCCATTTTATTATGTTTTATGTTTATTAGACCATGTTTTTGTAAGGTTTGCTTCAAGACTACCTTAAAGTGTGTGGCATTAGTGTTTCATATTCACTTTATATTAACTGTTATAATGTATGTGTAAGTGTTGCTTACCCAAGTTTTTTACTTTTCCAGCACATTCTTTGCTCCATTAGAGTCTAACTCCAATTTTTTGTGGTACAAATTTAGAATTTTCCTTTCTTGTACTAGGCCTATACATGAAATTGACAGAAAAAAAAATGTTTTCAGAATCTCATGCTTGTATTCTTTTTGCAGTATTAACTTAGGAATATGTATTGATTATTGGAATGGATAAATTAAAATTTTAACACATATAATACTTTAGAAACGTTAACACTACCATAAGCTGAGGTAACTTTGGACATGTGGAGTAACTTTGGAACATTAAAAAATAGATTTTTTGCATATGTGGCAGCCCTGAGTAAGGAAATTTACTTGCTATAAATTACGAGTAATAAATAGCCACCTTACATTTAACTAATACATACTCACAGTTAACAATCCCACATATTCAAAGTCATATGTGCGTATGTTAGGCATATGTTAATTTTTTGTGTGTTTTTATACTACTGTGTAACATTTTTGCTTGTTATAAATATGTAAATAACTTCTGTTAATTTATTTTGCAGGTTAACTTGCTATACATTAGTTATTTGGATATTGTAATTGTTTGAATATGTAATGAAAATATTTTTGTATTATTGGGTTTGTAGCGTTAATCATGAAAATGTTATTTTGACAATTCCATCACATATGTTGTGTAAATACGAAGGCTAATAAATTTAATTGAATTGAATTTCTTTTTTATTTTCATTATTAGAATTGCTTAGCAACAGAGTAAAAGCTTTTTTTATCCTCCACTAATAAATAATAAATAATTAATAAATACTCGCAATTGTGCTGCCGCACGGTGGCGAGATTACACATTCCCACCTCTTTAGAGAACCTTCTTCAGAACATCCCTTAACCGTGTAACTCCCTTCTTCGTCACTAAGTCATCCTGCAAAACGTTCACTCCCTCACCGATCTCACAAGTATAGACTGCCTGCCCCGCTCCGTTCTCCTCCACACCCTCTCAATCTTCTGGCTGTTGTTTCCTCTCCCTCTATACCCTCCCTTAGTTAGGTGACAATGTAACCCTCCTCATCCTCCGTCCCCATTCACATTTCTGTACATCCTGACCAGTCTCTCAACTCTCCTTCTGTCTTTCAATGTACTCCACCCATTTCCTTCACCGTTACAGATGGCCTATAATTAATTACCTTCCTCCTCTCCATCCTGCCCCTGTCTTCTCCACCTACCTTTCACTCATCTCGCCACCCTTCTCTGCACCTTTTCCATTTCCTGCACTTCAACTTCCAAGTACAGGTCCCACACTGCAGCGGCATACTCCAGCATAGGCAGCACCATTGTACAGTATGCCTTTTTCTTCACCTCAGAGTTAGCCCCATTCAGTATCCTTCCCAGCAAACCTAAAGTTCTTCTCCCCTTCGTAACCACTCTCTCCACCTGTTTTGTCCACCTAAAGTCACTTTGCAGCACAACCCCTAGATACTTATATTGTGTGGCGTCCTCTATCTCTTGCCCATCCCATCTGTAAATGACTCTGCTTAACAAAATATAGAGAATGTGTGCAAAGTTTCAGAATATTTTCAGTAACATGATAATAAGGTTGCACATGTAAATGTTGGCCATTATCAGCAGCCATAGCCAGCATGAAATTTAAATCCTCTAATAATTACTGCTATGAAAAAGAAAGTGACAATCCATGAACCATGACTACAAAAAAAATCCAGTAAAGAGAATTGTTCTCTCTTCAAACTAAAAAATTGTTGCTTTCTCTGTGTAAAGGATAACAAACACATTTCTTTAATTGACATAGTGGAGGTTTCAAAACATTCCTCCACAGTTTTTGGAAAGACTGTTGGAAATATTGTAAGTGACAAATTAAGTAGTGAAAGGAACAATACAGTCCCTACCCAGGCAAGCCTTGCAACAGAGAATGATCCAGTAGTGTAAATGTCTAGAGTAATTGGTGAAGGAGAACTCAGCCTTTACACTCACAATCCATCTTGTCCCATAGTTTCTTGAACACCAACTTTAAGGCAGCAACTCTTTCCCGTGTGGCCCGCTCATGTCTTCTAAGCAGCTCGTTATTCCAATGTTTGGTCTGTAGCTGGAGAAGAGACCTCTGCAGCCATCTCCTTGTAACCTGCAACAAAATCTCTTATTACTTGTCTTTTTGACTATGCTCAGATAATGATCAATGTTTTAATAGGTTGTGAAAGAGGTCATAGGGACACATTGTGTAGGATTTTATTAGATTTTGAGAAAAGAATTTTTAAGTGTGTTAAATTTAGTTTCTTAATTACTTGAAGACCAAGTTATTGGCTTACACATCAACAATTTTAACCAGAATTTGGTATCTGCTTCTAATGAAGGAAAAAATCTATCAGATGTAGAACTTTTTTTTTATTTCAATAAAATCCTCAAATTTATAGGTATGGCATATATAATAATATGAAACAATAAGTATTTTAATAAGATGGAGTTAAGGTTTCTAGTTAATTTATTTGCTGAATAAGTATGTTTCAAGAATTGTGAGTGAGGCAAAATAGATGTTCCCAATTTCTAATAGTGCTCCATAAAAGCTCTTACAGTACAGAGCTGTTTTCACCTGGATCACCAAATTACAGTACCTCGACCACGTTCGTAGAAGATCAGGTCTGGACACTCGCCTGGATATTTGACCCCCTTGTTGTTTGGCTGTAGTTCACCAAGTTATCGAGAATATTGTGTTTTATTGGCACTGATGTTAGGGTGGTTGGACTAAATTCCGCCCACTTCCTTTCCGCTAAGATAAACAATTTATCAAAATGTATTTTTTATCAATTTATGAAATACTTTCTTCGCTCACGAATTTAAGAAAAGGCTCCAGCAATCTTTATTTACTTTATAAATTTAACAATGGAAAAAAGTGGATGGAGTTTGAGTCCTACCGCCCGGAAAACACCGCAAAAAAGTACGACATTCTCGGTAACTTGACGAACTACAGCCAAACAAGGGGGCCAAGCAAAATACATTGTTAGATAGGCGACTGTCCAGACCTGTTCTTCTACGGCCGTGACCTCAACTAAGTATAGAACCAAATACAGTATATATATACATTGTTAAAAATCACAGTAGATTGCATGATGAATCCCTACACAAGTGCAATAGTCCAAAGAGTGATAACTTGCTACAGGGTGATATATGGAGTTTCCTTAAATTCATGTTTTACAATTCACTTTAAAATCTTAGCAAAATGTAAGAATTTGTCATTTTAGTGAATGAGTGAGTGAAAGATGTTTGGTCAGCACTCAACATCGAGGTCTTAAGCGCTGGTGATGGGTGACATGAGGTGAGTATGGAGCAGCGCTGGAATGAAAGGGTGGGGGAAACAGGAGATTCCAGAGAAAACCCGCCGACCAATGGCTTCGTCCGGCACGATTCCCGCACACAAAAATCCGAGGACCGACCCCGCTGGGAATCGAACCCGGATCGCCTTAGTGAGAGGCGAATGATCTGACCATTCGGCTACCGCGACCCTTTATAATTTGAACCAGATATATACTGTGCTGTACTGCAAATGATAAGCGTACCTGTCATGTTATAGGTTTGTTTGTACAAGAATGTTGCATTGATTTTAAGACTTGAATTTGTTAAAATTAAGTCCAGGAAAGTAAACTGTGTGCGCTTCCCAATGGCTTAGATAATCTGCCCTCAGGTTCAGACCTTATTAAATTAATCACAGTATACCACCTGCATGGTTTTTGATGTTGTGCATTCCTTTGCTAATTAACTTAAAATGTTTTTTTTCTGAGTCCTTTTTACCTTATAAATAATATAACTGTTTTTGCACTGTGTAAATTGTGACAGACAAGCACAGAACTTGCACTCTAAGAGCTATCAGTAATAGTTTGTTTGTTAGAGCATATAAAGGGCCTGCTTCCAAGGTGTTAAACTGCTTTGGAGCAGGCTAGAAAAAAAAAAAAAATATATATATATATATATTTTTTTTTTTTTTTTTTTTTTTTTTTCCAAAAAAACATTTGTGTATGCTCATAATATATCTTATTATACAAAGAAAACCAGTTTCATAAAATAAATGTCTAATATTTTCAAAACATCAGATACATTATGAGAATTATTTACGATCCCTTCACCCTGGTTAAAAAGGCCTTTTCGTGCAGTGGAAACACTGCATGTCAGTTTACTACCTTATGTGTAGAAGTGATGTGGCAATAGGTGCATGCGTCAGTGTAGCCCTTATTGCTCCTTTGCTTTTGAACCTCTAACATGCAAAACAGCTCCAAGTAGGCAATATCCTTAAAAACCAACTGTATTTTAATTAACGGGTATGTCAAGATGCATGCTGCAGTTTTGGATGGCTACGCAACTGATCATAAATTAAGAATCTCAATGGTTCCTACTATCTGAAGAATTTGAGTTATGTGTGAAGGTAAAATTTTAACTCTTGGTCACATGTACCCATACTCTGATTACTCCTGCCTTGTGTGTGCTTGGTTGAAGTTTGAACTCAAATTTCCTTATCGTATTTGTACTTACATTCACACCCAGATGACAGTTGCCACTCTCAGATTATAATACCGGTATTTGTTTTGACTTTAAGATGCCACAAACTATTTTCATTTCAGATGTGGCTTAAATTACACAGTATTGGGGAAGTCGAAAGCAACATTTGAGTACTTATGGGCTGATTGTTGCCAAAATGTGTTATTTATTCCATTTACAATTTCAATTCTTATATTCACCAGCTATCATCACCCCAGGTGTTATTGAGTAAGACTTTTTAAGTGGATGATGAACAACAAAACTCTTTCTTTGCTCTTGGACAAAGCTTATAGGCCAGGGACTACTAGTAATTCTTCATATTTGCAAAAAGCTATGTCAGTATTCAGGACATTGCATCACAGAGTTGGGAGAGTAGGTGAGTAGCGTTGTTGCTGTTACCTTGTATTGTCTGTGGCCTGACTTCAGCTTCTTCCAAGGCAGGGCACGCCATGGTGGTGTGACTACTTTGGACACTGGCTCCTCCTTGTCCAAGCAGTGGCACTCACAGTCCCTACAACTGCAAGAAGCACAAATTTAGGCTACACTGTGAGTTTTTATTTCTTAGTGAATATTTGTGTTTTATTTTGTGTGATATATCTTAACCACTGATTTTTTAAAATTTAATACAATTTTATAAATGTAACATTTTACTATAACCAACCTTATGTGATGTGTGAAAAAATAATTATGTAATGAAAATGATGAGATGTAATACCTACAACTATTCAAGTACATTCTCAGCAAAAGTTAAGTGTAAAATATTTTTTTTCTACAAATAAATTGTTGCATGTAGGGGATACTGATGGCTTCACTAATAGGAGGAGCAATTTGCAATACCTTATAGTCTTTCTGACTTGCAGCTGTTACATGTCAACCATACGTGAAGTCTTTTGGGAGAGGAGGGCGATAGAGGGGGGGGGGGGGCACGTGTAACAAAAAAACCATTGTCTTGGTAGTTAAAGTGTTGACCAACAGGAACTGTCAAACACTTAAGAATGTAATACAGGAAAATTCCATGTCAGTGTGATATCATTCATTAATTCTCCATTATAGCTAACTGTGTAGCTGTCTACATGACAGTGTGCTGAAGTTATTAATACTAGATTTAAAAACCCATGCTCTTGCCCACTAACAGCACATTTAGCCTTTGACCAGTGCCTTGTTCAATGCTGTAAAGAATGTCATTATGGGATAGTGGACAACTAGAGATGCAACGTTCAAAATGATAAATCATGATTTTAACATGCAACTGTCTGATGGGATGATTTGGGTGTAGCAAATGCCATGTGAATGTTACGTGCTAGTCTGTATAGTTCCCACTGTGTAATTCATTGGAAAACGGATTACAGCATACCAGGGTTTTACATGGTAGGGTCTGGGTCCGGTTATACTGCTGCTTGACATATAAAAGATGAAGGCTATTAACATATATGGCCAGCAGCATGCGGTAGAGAACCAGCTTGGCATTTTTAACTGCGTGTTTCATCATAACAGTGTTCCATGCCACGTATCACTGAGGTCAATAATAGAGATCCATAAGGTAAGTGCACTGGTCAGCTCAAAATACTGACTTTAGTCATATATGAAACATATGAATAGAAGTGGATTGGCAACTGTGCTCTGGATCCAGGTATTATTGAGTACAAATAGAGAACATTTTGTTGGTGAATCCGGAGAACCGTAAATAACTTATAATTATATGTGTGCAATTCGTGACACCTTTATATGCCGAAAACATAGACAAAAATATACTTGTCAGTTGATGTGTTTGCTAGAATTCATCGCAAATCAACATTTCTGAATTAGTACAGCATTATATACAATTATAATATATCAGCATACAAGAGGAAAGCATGTGGACGTTAACAAAAGTAATCTACACTCACTGCTAGCCGAGTTTTTTTTCCTAAATATAGATTATGTGGTCCATGGTGATTTACAGTTTCTTTTACTGCTTTTGTTTTACAAGATTCAACAGATCAGCATCTTTTATGTCTTGTTTTATTCCAGCAACCAACGTGACTAGGAGGTATTCAGTTTAGTAGTGGTAACTTAAATAAGTTTTGCATATAACATCAGTAACTAGGCAAATACATTCAAAATTACATTCAAATACAAGTCTCTTAATAGGTATGTAATTTTTTACTTCAATATTTTCATGTCACTATTGTAAAAATTATACTTAATAATTTGGAATGTTCTCTGTACTCAAAATACTTTGTTTCTTTCTACATCTTTGATCTTTCTCTAGGATTAATGAAAGCCCTTTTTGCTCTCATGCATATTTCAAATACATTATACCCCAAAAAACATTAACAAAACTGCAGACTATGAATAGGAGGTGATAAGGGAAAACCATCTTGAAAGATGACTGAAACCCCTTTAAGAAGCTTAAATGTTATAGAAATTGGTATGAAAATTATGCATTGTGGTCTAGATTAAGTAGAAAAACCATAAAGTTGTTATTAACGCTGGAAAAGGAGACAGTAGGAGAGAGGTCAAGTGTGTTTTGCATAAAATTTAAATTGTAGGCAGGTAGGCAACCAGGTAGGAATACTTCTCGCAAGAAATGTGAGTTAATACTTACTTGCCGTAGCAGCATTCATCATCGTGAATCATGACAAGGCCGTCGTAACATGCTGGAACCTTGTCACGCTGTGTCTGTAACCACTTCTTCTTGGCAGCATACAAGACATGTGCTGCCTTGCCAGCCTCCCCCTGCTCAACACAACAGGAACATAATCATTCTATTCTTACATCAATGTAAGTCGCATGCATCAGATTCCTTACAAATATTTATCACACCATGAAACCACTTAGAAAATCTTGAACTTTTTTACTCGTAGGCTAAAGTTACTCTTTCTGGCTAGGTTAAACTATGTTTAATGAAACTAAAAAATAAATAACAAACAGTTTTCAGTCAATAGATATTTATCTACTTACATATTTTGCAAAAAACATATTGGTATGATATGTATATTTTGAACTTGAAGTGTTAAACAACATTGTTTACTACTAACAGACCTGTGAAGGTTCACGATTTACTCTACAGTTAGGCTGCCAATTTTTCCCTTAGATCCTCAGTGCTACTGCATATGCGAGTGTATTGTACAAATTTCCAAGTACATAGTACTTTTGCGTGGATTGCTTAGCACATTAGAAATGCTGAGAAAGTCCAGAGCATCAACTTTAGGATGAAAATGCACAAAGTAACAAGATCGTATACGTTCAGAAGTTTTGACATTCACATCCATGTGAATGGGACGGTGGTGTGCCAGTATGCCAAGGGATGGTGAATAGTGGACCTCGTCCCCGACCAGTAAATGAACTCACCCGGCGCCTCAGCTCAGCAGAGACGGCGTGACGATGCAACGCGCCCAGATAGCGGCGGTACTGTGCTAGCTGCTGGAAGGAGCACAGCACGTCACCCTCGGCGGTGATCAGCCCCGCCCTCTTGAGGTGCGCGCGCATGTCTTTGCGAGAGAAGTGCTCGCGTAGGGCCTCGTCGTGCAGTGGCTCGTACTCTAAGGATGGCGACTTCTGGAGCAGCGGGTCCGTCAGGTCGAACTCCCCCTTGCCGGACGTGCTCTTCCTCAGCTGCACATATCAACACCGCTGACGAATAGCTTCCAGGGGGTCGATTCTCTGGTCTGGCTGGGTGTAAAATTTGTGTTAAAAAGTCCTAAAATTTCAATTTCACAACTGGGGAATCGTCTTAAGAGAGCGTGGTAGATAAATAAGCGCTGAATTTTTCAACTGAGATCCACATTTTTTGAAAGTCAGTATAGAAAAACTACAAAACCACCGCTATCCTTGATAATTATATTTGCCAACTTTATCAGCGAACAGTTATCCAGAATGACGCAATTGTTAAGCGTGATCTCTTGCGCCGCAGTTTAATTTACGTGATTTCGGCGTCAGAGATGGTTCTTCAGATATACGTTAATCGAGAAAAACTGTTGCACAGAAAGTTGGCAAAAACTGTTGTCTAGGGTTGCTGTATTTTTATTCTTTTAAATTGGCTTCGAGAAACCTACAAATCTAAGCGGATGCTTTTAACGCTGAATTATATACCATGCACTCTGAACAAAGAAGAAGAAAGAAAACAAGGTCAGATCAGTCTCCCCCACCGAGGCGATCCGGGGTCGGTCACCGTATTTTCGCGGGAATCGTGTCGGACGATGTCGCTGACCGGCAAGTTTTTTTTTTTTCGGGGATCTCCCGTTTCTCACCGCCCTTCTCATTCCGGCACTTATTCATTGTATGGCCTTATTCAATGCCATTCTTCGGGACAAGCAGATGTCTACGGGCACTCGGTAATAAATCTGCATTCTGGTTACGATACCTTGGCCCTCGGGTATCATCCTTATACAATTTTTACGATATTTATTATTTAGCCAAGTAATAAAATATAATTCTAGTAAAATATTTAAATCCCTTATGATTGATCCATCCATATAAACATTGTCGTTTCTTCAGAGTGACGCGAAAATAAATATTTTGCGTCTGACAAAGTAACTACCGTAGTAAAAGTATGTCCACTTGACGGTAGTAAAACGAAGCAAAAAACAACTCTTAGTTTATTTGAACTATTTTTATCCACTGTTTAATTTTAACATGTCGAAAACATTCTGAGTTTTCGTAATAGGCCCTACTCCATCTGCATATTACGTTCTCTTCTTTTGAAAGGTGGTTATGTAAATAATAGATAATTCAATGCAAAATTTTAGTGCAATGATGATAAAATGATTTTTATTTAGAGTACGGCTTGGCAATACCTTGTTCTTATTAGTTAACAGCTACAACAATTAAAAATTAAAAAACTTTCTTCGTTTTAAATATAACACATTCAGTATTATAGAAGCAGCATAAAGCTATCTGCACTGGTAAAATATGATGCGCAATTTCTTGCGAAAATCTACTTGACAAACCCAACTGTGAAATATACAACATGTATTCATCAAACTAGCCAATATAGTCATCCATGTATAGTTAATACATAAATATGTCTCAGAAACATTGCGATAAACTTAAGTGTTATATTTAGAGAGCAAATATTCGAAAACACTTCGTTCGTTAGCCGGTCGGGAGGTGTGTATTCCACAGTACGCGCGTCACATACCCAAGGTAAATAAAGTATATTTCACATACCTACTTATATTATGCAGTGAAGTGAAGAGAATTTATCCAGCGAGGTTTTCTGCCAAGGATGATATGATGGGTGTATTGAGCAACGCCAGAACGAAGGGGCGAGAAAACGGGAGATCACAGACCAACTCGTCCGGCACGATTCCCCCATGCGAAAATCCGTGTCGGCCACGCAAGCATTCGAACATGATCATCTTGAAGGTAGGCAATCATCGTATCTACAGTGGTTCGTATCGTGGAGTCGTCTGTAACTACTGGACTTAGGTGGCGGTTATAGATCAACACCTCTGGCCCGTAGATATGTAGACACTTGATAGCCGCACTTGATTATAAGTGCTGTGTGCAGTTCGTGGTGTCCTTGTCTATACAAATTTTGCTACACAGACCTGAGTCATTGTCGCTGCGAGAGTCGAAACCACGGCCGTAGAAGAACAGGTCTGGACACTCGCCTGGATATTTGACCCCCTTGTTGTTTGGCTGTAGTTCACCAAGTTACCGAGAATATTGTGTTTTATTGGCGCTGATGTTAGGGCGGTCGGACTAAACTCCGCCCACTTCCTTTCCGCTAAGATAAACAATTTATCAAAACGTATTTTTTGTCAATGTATGAAATACTTTCTTCGCTCACAAATTTAAGAAAAGGCTCCAGCAATCTTTATTTACTTTACAAATTTAACAATGGAAAAAAAGTGGGCGGAGTTTGAGTCCGACCGTACGGATTACAGCGCCAAAAAGTACGACATTCTCGGTAACTTGACGAACTATAGCCAAACAACAAGGGGGTCAAGTAAAATACATTGTTAGATAGGCGAGTGTCCAGACCTGTTCTTCTACGACCGTGGTCGAAACACTAAAGTTGTATGTTCATCTTCACCGCGTTTTGCGTGGTATATAATTCAGCGCTAAAAGCATCGGTTCAGAATTGTTGGTTTCTCATAGACAATTTGCGAAAATCAAAGAATTAGCAATCCCAAACAGTAGTTTTTGCCAATTTTCTGAGCAAAAAATTTCTCGAGTAACGTATATCTGAAGAACTATCTCTGACGAAATCTCGTACATTTAATTGCGGCGCAAAAGGATCACGCTTAACAAAATCATCCTTCTGGACAAAAGCAGTGGCGGACCTGGGGGGGGGGGCAGATTGCCCCGGGCGTCGGGTGCCGAAATTATTTACTTGGGAATGAAATGCAAATGAATGTAAAAAAGATACAATATCTACCAATATTTAGACTTATACTAGTTTTGAATTTTATGTTTTTATTAACCTTGATAAACATATAATGTTACAAAAACAGTATTTGTAAATAGAATGCATGCTTAAACACTGCTAATGGTGGCTATTAAGTATAGATTTTATGTATTTCTATTAAAAGTTTATACTGTTATTTATGCGAGCGCAGAGCAACGTATGCAAAATACGTTTATTACTGTTGGGTTGATTGGACTGATGGGAAAAGGGAGTTGGAAAGAGGGGGGGGGGGAAGAGCAAATCACAATTCTTGCCCCGGGCGAAGAAAAGCCTAGATCCGTCCCTGGGTAAATGTTTGCTAGTAAATTTGACAAATATTATTAAATTGACATACAATTATCAAGGATGCTTGTTTTGCAATTTTTCTATATTGACTTTCAAAAATGTGTAGATTTCAATTTATGAATTCAGCTCTTATTTATCTACCACACCATCTTAATAATTAAGTTCAGAACTGCGCAGGCCCCGTTTTATAACTGGGCAGACTGGGCAACTGCCCATGGCGTAAACTGGAAGGGGCGTAAGTCGCAAGAAGGATTATTTTTACTTTAAATAAAAATATTTACTTGATAAATTACGCGTTTTTGTAATTTATGTATTTCATGCACACGTTCTTAAGAGAAATAATGCACAACAGTGATTTTTTTTTTAAATTTCTTGCATGAATTTCGGGTGGGTGGGGATTAATTTTTATTTGTCCAGGGCGCCAAGCACCTAAACCTGGAGCCTCAGAACTGGTGTGCACGCACATGCTGTACGGTAAAGCTAAAGGTTGCGGTATCTTAGCAACACGCCTTTATGGGTCGTTCGGGATAAAGTAAGTACTAATGATTTAACCTTTGAAAAAAATCACTGGCTGTTACTGTATATAATTTAACATTAACAGTAGTTGCCTTACTGTATGTATGGTTGGCAGCAAATTGCCGCACGTAGTTTCGTGTATTTTATTTTAAATGCAACCATACTGAAATGAAATCAAATAAATTTCACATATTTGTGTTTCATATAGTTAATTAACTTATTTTTATCAAACTATATAAGTTCATACTGACTACACAATTTATCTTAAACACGTAAACATCAAGTGACATGTCCAGAGAGGTTAGACATTTCCCGCCACTTGCTATTACGCGCGGAAATATACGAACTGGCTGAAAATAGACATTTCGCAGGGCTTTTTTTGTTCACTTTATCCCGAACCGCCTTTACCATATAATGCTTCCTCAACAAAATTGATCAACATCATGTTCTGTTCCAGACATCAGCGACTGCGCAAATAGTTAAGTTACCGCCAACCACATGAGAACGTCAAGGCGAAAGATGTTATGTTTGTACGCCATCTCCGAAAATAAAATACTGGACAGAAAGACTTATAAGCACTCGTGCGATCGCTCACGGAATGGACATTAGCAACACCTTCATGTGGAGAATGCTATGCCAACACAGACTAATTCTATTAAACCTGCATAGGACAAAGGCACTTGGAACAGCTGACGTCGAGAGTTGCTTGTGATATGCGTACTGGTTTATGCAGCATTGCACTGTCGACCTGTGTTTGCACATGATGTATGTTATTTTTAGACGAAACGTGTTTTACAATAAATGGCTATTTCAACACCCACGACGGTCGCGCTTAGGCAGAAGAAAATCCATTTGCAGTAATAACCAAATAACCACAAACGCATCAGTCTGTGGTGAACGTGGGAACTGGCATCCCTCACGTCACGTAATAGGAGTATTCGCCGGTTTTCGTTGTAGTTATTTTTTTTTTCCTACGGGACTTTATGCGGAGATCACAACATTTAATAGTATGAAGCTAAGACCAACGCGTTCCTCTGGCTTTGCACTTTACGAATCCAGGTAATATTTTCGGAGTTACAGCAGTCTAAAAAACCTGTGTTTAGCAATTTTGAGAGGCCCGAAATTCATGCTTCGAACAAACGTCCTGACTTTTTGAAAACATAGAAGCACAGTTACAAGTGTGCGTTCTTTTCATAGGTAAACATAAGCGGTTTCGCGTAAAAAAGAATACGTGTGACACGCTGCAACGCCGTCCATCCGCCAGTCGAGGACTCCTCTTAAGGTGCCCGCCTGGGTGAACGTATATTTATGCGTTCGAGGCCTAGAAATGTGAACACAGCACGTGCCTAAAATATTCTGAACCAAGATTATCATGCCTAAAGTGGACCGAAAACATTCATTTTCGCCATTTTCTGGTGCAAGAAAACAACTTAACGGGGGGCTCCGAGGCCGCAGTTGTGTTTCTCTGCCGCATGAGGGCTCTGCAAGTCTTGTAGCACCATCGTGTAAAGTGGCCTCTCCGAGTCCCTGCTAGACAGGTTTTCTTTGGGGAGGTGGGGTGAATAGCTACTGAAAACTAAGGAAGGGAGGTGGTTTGGGGTAGTTGTTGGAGGGTGGGGAGTTTACAAGCTTGTCACTGTACAATACAGCGACCCTTCGCCACCCTCGTCTTACCGAGTGTCGAGCCATAGGCTGAGTCCTTGTCCCGGCCGTCAAGTGTACGGTATTTCAGTTCTCGAGACAGTTGTACGCAGGTGCGAAAACACAGCGTCAGATAATTTATTAGTTTATGGGTTGGAATCTTGAGTACGATATGTCAGATAGTTACCGTAGGAATATTTAGCAAAAAATTTTTTATTTGTTTAGTGTTAATTTGAGTCAAAATAAATATTGTATTATGAAGGGTACCCGAGAGCATGATATCGTATACCGAGTACAGCTTTCTGACTAAACACCCAGAAGCGACGGAATGAGAAAAGTGGGGGGAGCGGGAGATAGC
>PNEQ01082393.1:0-61543 GCA_003012365.1 Medauroidea extradentata | reverse complement strand
GTTTCTCATTTGACTGTACCAATCACAATAAGGTTACTGTAACACCACACGTCTGTGATTTGCGTGTAAAACCCCACGACACACGAATGTCAAAACATCCAATCTCTGACCGTGAAGCAAGTCTGCAGACGTGCACACAAGTCACTGACACAAAGTGAGGCAAATTTCTTTTCGCGAAAAGTTCATGTCTCTACCAATTGTACTTTTCTATGTTAATTCAAATCCATATTGAGGAAGATAGTGTTATTAGTAGAGATAATGTTTTACCGCGGGAAAACTTTAGAATGTTTACTGTATTTCAACATACGTTCAGCTTATGAAAAGATTACTGGCTTTCGCTTGTACGTAGAGCTGTTGCCCTATTTGACTGAGCCAATAATAATCTCACTTTTGTAATATTTGATGCCCGTTATTGGTTTGCAGGTAGCTGCGCTGTGTCAGATGTATGTAACCCAATCACACATATGGCAAGAAACTACAGCGATTTCCAGGACATGTTGATACAAAACATTTTCGCGATATACAATCAACTCTAGTTATTAGTATTTCAGATAAGGTCTTGTGTACTGATACAAATTATATAAAACCTTAATAAAAATAAACGTCCACATAAATCAGTTGATTAGGACAAGTTAACGTTAGTCCTAAATGGGCGAAGTCGTTAAGACAGATTCGGTCAATTTTAAATACATTTATGCCTAACATAAACGGTAATATTGAGATTCCCTTTTATGGCTCACGATACAGCATTACCAAAAATAGAGCCAGCGGTACAAACTTTACCTACTAGTTTATGAATAGATACTGAGACGAACATTATAAATTTAATAGCACACTTTAATACTATCCCATGTGCCTATCACATAATTAAAACAAAGGGGCTACAAATTTCGATTAATTTTTTTATGAAGTGTAAGATGACGTCACTAGTAGTTACACTGTCTTATAGAACACACGGAAACTATACGTTTAAGTTCGTAGGTTAAAATTATTTTTGGAAAACTAACTTTTGCTTTGTTTGTGGAAAAATTATTACTGTTCCTAAATTTTATCAACCTACAAAAGTATAACATTTATGCTGGCCTAATTTCTTAAAGCGTTTGAGGCGTGGGAATTTATGTAATGTAAGGTAAATTTTAAAGTTTTGTAAATTAAATAATTTTTTTTCGGTAAAACTTGTCTACCTTCTCTGAAATAAATCGCTAATGTCTTTAAAAATTCTATTTCTGCGATGTACGTGAATCATAGAGACTTGATTTTTCAAGAAACATAAACATTTCTGTACGTTTTTCGTCAGCCTCCTCCCTCCCTTAGGTGTCTCACAAATCAAATGTATAACTTAAAATTTTTCAAGTAAAAATTTTAAATCATATGTCATAAATCGCCAAATTGTTAGCTTTATAGTTTCGTAAAACAAAAAACTTTTAAAAGTACATACGGATAAGTTGACTTCGAACAGAAGTTTTCAAATTATACCTAGCTTGCTTGTCATTAATTATCTTAATTTTATGAATGTTTGCATAAGTAATCTTGAATCAAAATTATCTACTTGAAAATAAATCTTCGAAGTTTGTGTTAAAGTGAGGTCTCAAAATTCCAACATACTTTTACAATCGAAGAAAAATAAATTACTTGACACTTTAAATGAAACATTTTATTCTGTCACAAAATTAAATTTTATTTCATGATAGTAATGTCTTATATTGCTGGACTAAGGTTCGTTAATTACTATCTGTTCCATGTAACCGGCATTAAAAAAGTAAACGTTTTATACTGGTCGGCATTTGTTTTTACACGTCTTTGTTTAATAAGACAATAAAATAAAAATATTAAACAGTGACTTATTTACTACAGTTTATAATAATCCAATGCAAACTACTTTATGAAATTGTACACTTTACCCAAATAAATTGAAGGACATTCTCGTTTCATTTTTTAACTTTTGACATTTAAAGAATTTAATAATTTATTGTAAGGTAAATAGTATATCGTATTTCTCATACCTATAGTATATGCGCTTTTTTGGTAGCTGTAGCTCTACACCACTTTAAAACCAGCTGAAAAGTTTATCTAATCCCACAATGCGAAAGTACAGCAAGGTGTTGAATTGTAGTTACAAACGCAGGTAAACGTTGCTTTATTTTATCTCATGTAAAAAACACTTTTTTTGTAGTACAATGTCACCCTAAATGTGTAAAGTAAGCATGACTTATGGTATTCCAAAACAATAAATAGGGTCAGAGGAATTTTCGCTAAATGTTTGTTTCTATGATAATCATTCGTACACTCAAAAATAGTTTATTTCCTGAATAATTTAACTGTGTCGAAATAAACACATAACTATTCCCACCAAAGGCTTATGTGATTTATTATTTTCTTATATTTTTGTACGCTGTTTTACCTGTTTTGTTATAAATACTTCAGTATGTAAAACTTTAAGGCTGAAATGCTATGAGGAAACGTTAAAATCTTCTTTGAATTTAAATGTTTGTATAGTATTTCTTAACATACAATAATTAATTTTTATTATTGGCTATACTCAACACTTCGTAGAAGGACTATGGCTAGCTTATATGTCTGTTAATCATGTTTCTAAGTATTATTTTTACCTTTTGATAAGTTACCAATTTATCATTTAAGAGTATTGTTGAAGGGAAATATTTAAAATTAAAAAAATTAACAGCGTCAGTGCATCATAAAAATATGTATGTTACAATATTTAGATGACGTTTGCGAAGAATCGGTGGGACATATGAAAATCGCGCAAATTGTGTATTTAGAAAAAAATATACGTTTTAAATAATGCATAATTTTCTGAAAAATACGATTTGCGCATTCAAACTAAATTGGTGTATCGTAAATATATAAAAAAATAATTTGTAAAATAAACAGTCATAGTTTTGCTGCTAACGTTACATTGTATTGTTGTTTTAATAGTTGGTTAGTTTGTTGATGATTTGCTTTGCACTGCTAAATAATTGTATGACTGTAAACGAAGTTACTTTCACACAATAATATAATTACACTATCGCAATGCTAAGAATTATTTGCTTTCATATTCTACAACTTAACAACCTCACATAGGTTACGTGGTACTACCGATATAAATATTTTACTGAATAACCAATATTTGGATATTAGTTCATCAAATAATATAATCCATGCAAACGTTTTTCTTAAAAGGAGTTACAAATTTTCTCAGAACAAGCGAATGAAAATATTAGTTGCATTTATAGAATGAAATTTCAACGCGCTAAATATTGTAATGGGTCCACTATACTATTATCTTATTTTATTAACAATCCTTAGACGTGTAACTATTTTTTCGTGCTTTCTTTCTTTAGCTGACTGGTATGAGCTATGCATTTCTGGAATATATTTTGTTGAATGCGTACAGAAAAAGTCACATTTAAGAGAAAATTTGTTCGCGTGACATTGCTATGCGAAATATTGTAACCACATATTTAACATAATAAAGGAATATAATTCACTCTAAATTTGATCCAAAGGCAATATTTTTTGTTTTCTAGCAAACATAATTGTAAAATGTAAAATAACACTATATAAGCCAAAAAGGTTCAAAAATTTATTTTTACTTTACTGACTTTATAAGCCGTGATTCTTTAACTTTACCAGTTTAATACCAGTTTACGGGTACCTAGAAACGTTTCGTTACCTTCAGAAACTTATATCGTCATGTACTCGTAAGTAGGTTTATTTTTTTGTCTTTTTACCTATGATTTATTATTTTGATGATGCAATTTGAGATTCTAAATATATCTCATGTAAATCCTAATTCAATAACAAACTCGTGAAGTGGGTCTGCTAACACTTTTCACATATATATGTTGTGTAATGCATTGTGAAGACGATATTTGGGTTTTAAAAATATGCGGTTTTTTAAATACACCAAAAAAATTCCGAGAGTTAAAATTTTCATAACCTATGGTGAAAGTATGAACAATGTATCGGTCTAAAATATGTGGAACATTTTGTAAAATACTGATCACATTGTATTCTTATTGATATAAGATGTGTATAGAGTATAAAAAAACGTCTTCTTATAATCGTTATATTGAACCACATTATAAATTAAATGTGTGACGATTTTTGGAGGCATCTTTTCTTTTGAATGTTTACTAAATATTCTCTGTCATCGCCACTCATATACGATACATATAATAAGTATGTGTATCTTGCTTCACGTATATTATAGTGCTTTACACTTATTAAAACTTTAAGTATTTAATAAAATTCTGCAAGAAAATATAAATATATATGTAACGTGCTTTTGGGAAATTTTATAGCACTTAAGGTATAATAATATTTCACATTAACTTTTAAAAATATTTACTACAAAATATAACCTATAATAATTCAGTAACTGCTCTAAATTCATCGACGACATCAGTTTAGCCAAGAAATGTATTCTCTGAAAACACCAATTAAAAACAACAATTTTTGTTTAGCATGTAACCAAAAAGAGCATGTAATGTTAACTTCAAATAACTTAAGTTTTTGCTATATGTATGATTAAAACTGACCAGGGATTTAAATTGAGAGAGAATGGAGAAATTTGTTATAATTGCACTCTTTGCTGTGTTCACAAGCAAGTTACTCGTGTACGGGAGGTGTAACTATTTTATAATATTTGCCTAATTGAATTGACAATTGTTGAAGCACCAAATAATTTTAAACTAATAAGGTTAGAATTGTGACACTCATACGTTATAAAGCTATATATTTAGATTTAGACACCAAAATTATTTTCACAACAGCATTGATATATTTCTTATAAAGTGATCGCCAATTGAATACCTGCAATATTATGTTTTGTAGGACACGGTAGAGTAGTTAATTTATAATGTATTGTATAATGTTTATTTGTAAGACTATACACTCTATTTGTAGCTAAATAAATTAGAATTAATTTAATTTTAGGGTAAGTTTAATTTTGTATTATTCTATTACCCTACAACTTCTTTCTCACAACAGTAAAATATTTTATGCTGTATCACATTTTGCCCTCGCCAAACTTTATGGCTTCCAGTATCTAACAACGAATTACTGAGATCGCAAAATGCGGGTTTTCATAACCAGTTTCGAACATAAGTATGTTCAAGATATTATAATGTTAAGTAGTGAACCAATTTTTTCAAATTTAAAGTGTCACAGAGAGTTTTTCATTCGAACAAAACATTTTACGGTAAGCGCAATTTAAAACGTTATTTACTGTGAAATGAATCATACAGCTATGTAGCGAAATATGTCGTTGTTTACATCAATTAGTAGGCAATGTATGTAGGGCTCATTTATCTTGTCGACGAGGTTGTTAGAGACGGAACCAAGTACTAGGATGTAGAATGAGAAAGAACTCGAAAGTGGACTACATAGTAAGAAACATTCTCAGAATTCACATTAGATAATTTTAGGGTATCTTAATAAACATGTATCAGGACTGCATAAAGTTAAGTCCAACCCGACTCGTTCCGAATGCAATTACAGTGTCTCATCACTGAAGCACCTAGCTGGTAGTGAACACCAGAATAAAAAAAAGTTGTAAACTGTCTAAAACCGAACACTCATACTTAAAAATTTCTCTTCGCGTGGCACAGTTGTTTTTAGTTTTTACGTGTTTTTCTTTTATTCTTAAATATTTCTTTTTCATTAAATAGAAATCAATCAATTTCGAAATTGCAAGTGAAAGAAATCCACTCAAACAATTAGTATAGTTCACACATTAACACTTATATTTATATTACATTTTAGTTATTGCTGAGGCAACAATAAAAATTACAATACTTAGTCTGCTGCATTAATCAATTCCAATTTACTATTGTATACAATAAATAACATAAAAAAAATTAATAATATGATACATGTAAAACACAATTTAAAACCTGAAACTGGAATACATGCATTATAGGTACAAAAGTAGACGAATTTTATGAGCGTTTGCTTATATATCTCTTTCGGTGAAAAGTAAAACCACGAAGAAACACAGAAACATCTCTGTGTATCATCACTTTTTCATAGGATCGCCTTGCTTGCAAGGAGGCTTCCATTCTTTTTCCAACGTGTCCTACCCTCCGGTTTCCGTACCTGATACATTAATCAATGACACCGAGTCTTCATGTGACGAACACGTAAACATCCGTAGAGTAACTTCCAACCACTGTCGGCGTGTACACAGATAACTGATGCGAGCGTTCTTTGTGTCCCATGACTTGAGAGTCGCGCGACGTGGCACGTGTTGTTTAACGACTTTTTATTCATAAATCTGTCGGTAGCGTCCCGGCACTGTTTGTAGCTTGCCTTCTCATCCCTCCGAAAGCCCTGCATGATTATTACACATTCTATATTTCTGTCCTAGCTGCCATTCTATTAATTAAGCGCTCCGAGTCGCTGGCTGCAGTTCCAGCACTGGTCCTCAGGGACAAGCTCGCAGCGTGTAAGGGGAGGCCAGTTCCTCTGCTCTCTCCTAGCCCCCACCTTTCCTCACCCCTCGTCAAGTTTTTATTTTACTACGCGCTAAATAATTCGTGTGTCCGGGTTTTAAGGCCCATACGGAGTCGGGGGTCGGAGCCCAGGCAAGAGAAATGTGGGGGACGTGCAGGTTTTGGTCTGGTGCGGCCAGGAGAGGGTATCACGACCAGGGGAAAGGATAGAGACAGTGGGGTGAATTAAGGGAAGTATTAAATAATTTTTCATGTCCGTTTGTTAAAAATGAAATAAAAAATAGGTCTAGGTTTTTAGATCCGCATTGAATAAAGAAGGAGAAATGCGCAGTGTTGTTCCTGTTGCTGAAATATTCATTCGTTTTTTCCTTATGCGTGCTGCTTTGTGACCAGCTCCCTTTGATTCTGGGATCAAATCTCTCTCTTTTTTTTTTACGATTTCTCTTCCGAGATAGCATTCCGAAAACAGACTGATATTTTAAAAAGCCATACAAAAAATTATACAAGTATATGTGAACCATCGAACGCTAGAATTGAAGACGTTCCTAACTGTCAACGCAAATTCAAACTTAAACGCTGTGAATTCAAAAATAATGAATTATAATATAAAACAAATACTCACTTAAAGAAACCTATACACTTCGGTATACAGCCACCTTTAATTTGTTATTATGGCCCCGGAACTAGCAATAGATTCAGTTTATATTCTCTTAGCCAGAATATAAACTATACTAGTAATATAGGTTCATATTTTTGCGGCACTGACTAGAGGTAAATAATCTAAGGCATGTTTT
This sequence comes from Medauroidea extradentata, assembly GCA_003012365.1. Classification (NCBI taxonomy): domain Eukaryota; kingdom Metazoa; phylum Arthropoda; class Insecta; order Phasmatodea; family Phasmatidae; genus Medauroidea; species Medauroidea extradentata. Next base: position 54,291 of record PNEQ01082393.1, on the reverse strand, counting down.
GCAACAAAACGACAGTTCACGACAAAAACCCTTCATGAGAAACTGTGAATCGTGTATCTAGCAGCATACGCAGCACGCTTCCTGAAACCATTATACTACATAAGATTTAGAAATAGTTAATCCAGTTTTTAAAATAGCATTCATAAGGCTTGCTAAGGATGCCAAATGCAGTATGTTGTTGGTAATATGTAAAAAAAGTCTAACCAGTGGTTTTGTATAAATGAAACTCCTGACATTACTTATTCTTACAACAAAATGAAAAAAACATACTGTCAAATAACAGAAGCGTTGTATTTTTCGTGACTTTCAATACTAAAAGTGGAATTAGAATTAACAATGACTGCAACTATCTATGTTGTTTTATAATAAGAACCAGTAAAACCGGAAAAAAAATTATTTCAACATCACAAAAAACATGTCGGCAAAGTAGCGCAATAAATGTTGTTACATTTAGGTATAAAATAAACTACATTAGCTTACATATTATTCAAGGTGCCAAAGGAAATTGCGATGTCGCAGAAACTGCAAACTTTAATATCTTTGTTATAAAAATTAATTCAATTGTTTTTTAACTTTACATTTCAAGCTGGTCTTTTAAGTATGTATACCTGACATCAAGCAAAGGAGATATAATACCTGAAATGTCAATGAAACTACATATTATGTTGCTGAATTTCTCGAACGATAATAAAACAGGTCCTCGAATGTAAAGACAAATGTTAACCCCACTAAGTTTCCAGTCGCTTGTCTCCAATGAGTGAGCAGGTGCTGTTAACACATAACATACTTGATTGTGTATAGAGTGATACCAAATAATAGGTTGACAGTAAGCTATTACTCCACTTAATATAACAATGTAAGCTGAGCTTATCTTACCGCGCAGTTTGTGGATACGTCGATAGGGAGTTTTATGTACTGTAGCGCTTTCGATGACGAAAAAATTACGGAAATAATGTTAAAAGGAAAATTTGTAACACTATATCGTCGTTAAGTATTTTACAATGGTTTTAATGAATGTCCATATTCTTACAGAACCAGAGACATGTCAGATGAAGCGAATAAAGTGTCCATGACAAAAAGCCAGCAAATAAGTGTCCTGTAACTATCAACTGTAATCTTACTGTGTTGTACGAGAGAATACAAATATTGTAATTATTAATTCAGCAATGTTGAGAATTTATTTGAAATCTATATGTAGAACGTCTCACCTGGCAGGTTCACGATAAGAACACGATGCAAGTACACTTAGAACCTCTTTCAAATCTGTCGGCCTGAAGAATAGACGAGCTTATCTAACATTACGGTGGAATTGCTGTAGACGCAAGTACGATAGATCCGCAAAAACTAGCAGATCAACTACTATGCCAGCTATGTTTCTATCAAGCGAAAATCGAGACGACCCCACCAGGATTCGAACTCGAGTCGCTCTATTTATATGTGAGATATCCAATCACTGAATCACTACTGCCCACTCCAAAAAACAAATATGAAATAATATAAAGTTTTGTTGCAGAATGTATCAACGAAATAGAGGATTTCAGTTTCATAAGAACTCGTTCGCTGGCAGTAAATTGTGTGAAAAGGCACGCAACCTATACAAGAAAAGCAAGAAAGGAGAAATATTCACATTGTTAGAATTTTTTATTTTGGGAAATTGAAACGGTAAGAATTATCAGTTTTTAATTTACAAAATAATACTAAATTTCTTTTCTAATTATACAGCTTGTTACAGAAAGGTACGGCTAAACTTTCAGGAAACATTCCAAACACACAAAGAAAGCAAATTTGTGATATGGACATACGTCCGGAAACGCTTGATTACCATGGCAGAGCTCAATTCCTTACATCACGTTAAATGTCATCGTAAAAAATTATTCGGTACAGACACTGTTCCAATTACCCAATTGAATGTTTCGTTAGAATGTACGTTACTTCCTAGGATCACCGCCAGGCGGGCGACGTGACGGAAGGTAATCGTGACTGCATTGCGTCTCTTCAACTCACATGAAATGATTGACTGGGAGCACACAGAAACAGACAGTACCAGCATTACGTAACACGCGTTTTTAAATGAAATGTTCCAAATGACTTCCGTGAGCGAGGATACGTGCATTTACCCTCCGCCGCATGGAATCCCTAATGAGCTCTACCATGGTAAGGAAGCATTTCCCGACATATGTCCATATCGCATATTTTCTTTCTTGTGTGTGTGTGGAATGTTTCCTGACAGTTTGGCAGTAACTTTTTGTAAAACCTGTATAAAACTAATTTCGCTAGAAAGACCTCGTCCCACACAAGGGCACAAAAAACCACAATTTGAAAATTAAAAATTTATATTTTACAAAAAAAATAATTACATACTATTATTAAAACACTATATATTCGCGTAGGATATGCCGGTAAAATTCAACAGCGTCATTTAGAAAAATATATCAAAGTAATATACACTGCTTTAGTAATGCAATACACAAGTTCACGATAAACATCACAGTGTCAGTGGTATACTTTGAAACAAATAACATTTGTGAACACTAAAAATATATTTAAATGAGTAAAGTTATATTTTCACTAACACGTTAACTTTTAAATTTTTGTCTCCTGTGTCTCATACTGTCCCTGTAAGACAGTGATTAAAATCTTTGCTTATGTAGGTTGCAGATACATCGTTTTTAATCAATCTTATTATGAAGGATATTATATAAAGTCAACTAAATTAATGTAAACCCTTAGAAAAATAAGTGTAGCACGTAAATATTTCTTAAGAAATAGTTTGGTTATCATTAAAGAAAAGTATACACTCTATTTTAATTTGAAAAAATTTTAAATGTACATTGATAATATTACTTAATGGTAATAAAATTATATTCTACGTTTGCCGTGCACAGTATTTCCCGGATTTTTATTAAATTTTTTGTAATAGGTTAACTAAAATTCAACTGTAATAGGCTATGAAATTCTACATTTGATTCCCGTCTTAACTTTGTGCCCTATATCCCTTAGATCAAAAGTTCGGTATTCAACGGTTGTTAATTTTTTCATTACTACAGTTGGTTATCTGCATTTTCACGTTGGGAAGTTTTTATTTATTTATATGTAATGGATAGTTACTTAACACATATCAAGTAAGTTTTATGTGAATTCACGAGTAATTTACTTATCTTATATGCAACATATATTTATCATAACACTGCATAGGTTATAAGAACTCTATTCATAATTTTGCCTCGTTGGGCAAGATAGGTCGAAAGACGAATAAAAAATTATTCAAGCAGTATATGCACAAAAATTAACATAATTTCATTTTAGTTTACAAATCATACAATTATTTTTTAGAAATATGTGTCATGATTAAAACTTCCTTGCCTGGATAGTATTTCAAAAAGATAAATATACTTCTCAAAACATGTCGAAGCCAACATTATTTGATACAATATTATTTCTGAACACGCATTCACAGTCTGTAACCAAATAGTTTTTTCACTGCACAATACGAATGTATGAATAACACATGGGTTAAACTGCAGAATTTCAAAAGATAGCATCCACGATAATTTATGTATGTGTGTATATACTATGTATGCATGTACGTACGTGTGTATGTATGTTTGTGTATATATAGTGACTTTGCATTTTAATTTTATAGGTTCACTGACGATACGATACGTGTTTATCTAGCAGCATAGTTGTAATGAGAAAAGTAAAATTAAAGACGTTTACAATGGAACCGCTAATAAAATCGAAAACAAACAGAAATTACAGGCAGTCACGCTTGAATTATTGACGCCTTAAAAAATATGACGCATAGGTAACGTTTTGAAACAATTATGATTCTTACTGTAACCAAAATATTTATGAAATGCTACTTTACAATACCGCATATATGTCAAGAAGAAAATATTTTTAATTAAAATAAGGGGAGTAATGATTACTGTGGTACGGTACGGTATAATGCTGCTTGTAATGATGTATTAATTAATAAGGGCTATGTTGTGCCCTACCACCAGACGCGAGCCTAGTAACTTCTACTTGTAAAATTAGTAGTGAAGAAATTTTTAATTTTAAGAATTCTCATTTAAATATCATGATAAAAATGTTTCATAGAATTGTTTTAATACCTAATGGTTTTGACAACATATTATTTCTGAAAAAAAAAGTATCGTAGTGATGATCTTCAATTGTTTCACATGTGTTCTTTATATACAGGTAGTATCACATTTCAACTAACATTATAAAATTGTAAATTGCATAATGTCAACACATTTAAATATATAATAATTCACTATGTGTGATTAACATTCAGATCGCATTACAACTAATTTGTCAGCGTAAAACATTTGCCGTTGTTAGACATAATGGGTTTGCTACGGCAAGTGAGTTCTTTCATACACATAAATATTATTATTTAATTTAATTGTTGCATCAGACGTTAATTTTGGGTAACAACAAAAGGCGAGAAGAAACAATCTGACTACAATATCCGGGTTTAAAAAAGTTTGTCTGTACTTAGTTTCAATGAATAAAATATTCCTTAAATGTTTACTTTCATAAATTCATAAATGCTTCTAAATGTGTACAAAATAATATTAAAAACCGGTTGCTAATATTTTTATGAATTACAGACTATAGTGCATTTCACAACTTTTTTAGATTTATTTCAATCTTCTCACACTCACAGTTTGGTTTTAAAAAGCTGTTAATTATTTCCGCTAATAATTCATATCACATAATTTTCGCTCAAAGAAATTCCTCATCTCATTATTCTATTATCCCACATATAGTATTATTCAACACAGCTTAAATTTGTTTTATTAATACCATTATATTGGAGTGACATAGTCGCTATTTAATTTCAAGTGTAGCTTAACATATCTTCTAGATTATCTAAACAGCACATGCATGCAACAATTTATTGAGAATGTCAAGTTTAACAAAGAAAGATACGTAGATCAGTTTATTTTACTTCCCTATCTGGGAATTACGTCACATACAGTATTCTGACCATACGCAGCAGTTTCACGATGCGTGCGTTAACCAATGTTGAACATAGATACAGTTGTGTGTTGCAAGAAAGTAAAAGTGTTTGTTTATTTCTGATAAACAACTGTAACTTGTCAGTATAGCAATACCGGCACCCAGTAGCAAACAACCTTCTAGTGATTTAACTACACCCACACAAACGCTGACTGTGAAACATTATCGAGTGCCTGATAACGATGTCTGTAGTATGTGTCGCCTATCATTTCACTGAGCGATTGGTTATGTAAAGCGTAAACTGCATGTTGAAGATCGCCAAATATAACGAAAGAAATTTATTAACTTTGAAATGAGAACCTAGAGCAACTGGTATTTTAATGTACCTTAGGCGAAAATAATTATAAATTAGGTCAACTAACATAGTACTATTCCATTAATTAAGTAATTTATGTGTTACACCACAAACCGTTGTAAAAAATTTTGAAAATATTCTCCGTATGCAACTATATATTTGTTATTATTTAAGTGCGAATATTCAGTGAACGTGGATGATTCTGCGATGTTTCAATGATGTTTACATTATTATTTACGTTAAAGTGAAATCAGAAAAATCGGTAACTCATGTAGTTGTCTGTTAGTTTCAATATTGTTTTGTTACGCATAGTACACTTACACACATATTTACTTGTACCTTTCATGATATCGTAAACTTACTTTCATATTGTGATACAACCTGCCATTGGGATTGCGCAAAACCATAGTGTACATAATTTATTAATAATTCGTTTCTGATTTCATCTCCTTTATGTTTCACTATACATAAAATTGTGCACACAAACTTTTTTTTTCCAGCGGAAAAAAATTTCTCAACATGCTTGTTAAATTAAGCGGCATTTTAAGAGCAGCTAATTTCTTAAAGGCCCTATTTACCAGAATACGTACACTTGCGTTCCGGGCATGGATTTTCTTTTTCAATCGTCTTTAATGAGATCTGACTGTTACATTTTTTCCCAGTTTGTTCACCAATATGATAATTTCAGATGCTAATGACCTAAATTGTGACGATGTTCCTGTGAATGCCACTTCATTATATTCAATAAGCGCAATTAATGAAGTAAAGGAGTTCGGAACAACTACAGGAACATAAACCAATCTAAATATTGCATTCGAATACTTTATCAAATTCTTGTTTCACTGGCTTAACAAATCGGAATCAATACAGTCTAGACAAAAATTGTGTGAAATCATTTACAAATATAAAATACCCTAAGTATTTCATTGTTATAAATATTGCGATATATTACATAAATTTGACTATACATTTGATTTAACTTTTAAAAGTCGTGAATGTTTGTTATTCTGCGTCATTTAACTTTTGCTGAGTGGCACTGAATATTACTCCATCCAGTTAAATCAAATAATTTACAAGTTATCCATTGGCAGCTTATGGATACTAATTTCGTGGAACACATTAAATATAGAAAATTATCTTTATTGGTATTTTTAAAAATAAATATCGCCTGTGTGATATTTCGGCGGGTTTTTCAAAATACTTTACCATAACTATTAAGTGCTTAATAAGAATTGTACAAACAAGCTGGTGATAGAAATGTGTGCTAATAACCGGTATATAAGACATTGCTGTCAGGAAGTGACATTTGCGAGTTACGAGCAGAAAATCTGAATCTTCTGCACGTCTACTAAAAGAAAGAAGCCCATGATGGCTGTAAGTCATGTTTTTAACGCAGACGAAAGTGCAAGAATGCGTGCTTAGAAGACTAGCCCTTTTAATTTGAATGGTTGCATGGATTTTAAATAAGTTATGTGGAAGAAGAATGTACTGTAAACCTAAAAATTTCAAAACGGTCATTACTACAAATATTAAAGTATTTATTATTTCTTACTGACTAGAATAGTATTAAAATACTCTATTACTGATATGACAATAGTACAAGTGGCACGGGCTTTATTACAAATAAATTATTCATGTCAGTAAAACTTATTAGTTTTCTTTCAGAGTTTTGCTGGTATTTTTGATAAATTTTAAAATTTCAGAAAATAATGCCGATTTATTTTATTTATGTTTAGTTTCATGAACATAATAACCGATATTTGATGCAATGGAGTCTAGGGAAAAGGTAAGCGCTTTATTTGGCAGCCTGCCTAACCCACCGATCAGTGCACAAAGCAGAACTTTATATGAAAACAGCTTAACGTCAGTAATTAGTGGCCACTTATAAATGGCATTGGCGCTGAATTTACGAAAATTAAGGCGTGCACAATACAAGTTTTCTATTAAGTCATTTAGTTTCAGTGTTGTTACGAAAAGGAAAAAAAAGAAGCGAGACATCGGCGAGAATACTGCATGCTAGTTCAGTGAACTGCGACTGTAAGCTAGTGTGTGGCGTAATGACCTCAGTTCTAACACCGTCAGGCATCTAACACAAAAAATAGGTACAATCAACCAGATACCTTAATGTCTCCGCCTATTTAACTTACTGCCAAAATATTATAACGTGTAAAGTACTTAAATATAAACTATTAACGTAGAAAATTTTATGAAATTTTTCAAAAAATTAAATCTGCTTGATAAATGATTTAAGAAATTTGAACATGCAGTATTGTGTGTGTTTATATATATATATATATATATATATATATATATATATATATATATATATATATATACACAAACAAATATATGAACCAAATTTTTTCACTAAATAAGTATTATATTTAATTATTCATTTAAGTAATAAAAGTTTATAAACCCATACGTATCACGTATAGGCATTCTTCGAGTAATTTTATATATAATAATTTTTGGTTAAAGAATGAATATAAATGTGGTGTAACGAATAGTAATGTTAATAAACTATTATTGATTTCCTGCCATCTGTGCAGTATGGTTGCTAGTTATGTATGCAGAGATCTTGGAAGAATATCGCTGCGCGGAAAACAGAAAAATGGTTATAATGCACACGGTGCCTTTTAGAGTTGCCCCTGTGGTTATCTAAGGTGATAGAAAATGGCGGTTCATCCCGGCAGGCGCAGTTTCACGGAGCCGGACTCAAGACTTGAAACACGACACCTCACCGCCATCTTGGAATATTGAAAAAAAAAATATTTCCAAAAATCTGAAAAACTAAAAAATGAAAAAATTCGAAAAGGCCAAAATATCTCCAAAAATACCAGGAAATTAAAAAAAATTAGCAATATTAATTTTTTCCACGGCACAAAAAAATTACCTATGTGGATATTTCAAAATGCAAATGACGATATAGACCCTCAAAGCGTGCAGACGACCCCGAAGGATATGGAGCACATCGAGGGAAGGTTCTGTTCAACAACAAAAATTTGAACAAGAATTCATTATTTATTTATTTGTTAGTATTTTATATTTTAATTTATTATTTTACCATAATAAGTACATGCAGAACTTTACAGCTTGCGTACCATTCCCGTACAAAATCAATCACTCGATATTCGTTAATTACAAATTTACATATAATTAAGAGTATGTTTATATCTTAACATGTTATTTATAACTAAACACTACTAATGATGGTTACGTAAACCCGACTCCAATCTTAGCTATAGCATATCAATTTGCGATATAGTCAATTTGTCAATTTCAACCTTTAAACAGTATTTCAAGATTCCACGGCTCGCTCTCGACGTCACCTGCCCAGGGACCCGAGACGACACAGTTGCAAGTTGCAACCGGCAATACACAGCACGTGCAGCTGAGTGACGTCATGAAAACTCGCCAGGTTCAAACCGGCTCGCGAAGTCGGTGCGTAGCGAACAGTAAAGTCCTCCCACCACAGTTACCCTGGCTAATTCCAAGTACTAACATCACGTAACTCTCGGTCACAGACGAATCAGCCAAAGAAATCTTCAAATTTCATGTGTGGCCAAATATGGAATAAGCATTTATCAGCGAAAATCACCTGCTCATGTCGTCCACTATACGTAATACCGACCAATGAAATTCACTATGCCTGAACTATTTCCCTTGTATCACTCCACCTCAATCAGTATAGGTGATGTAATAAGATCTTTTCCCGGGACTGCCTTTCAGTCTTCTGCTCAACTACATTTGCTTACAGGTACGTAACCTTATAATTTAGTTTCCTGTGAATATAAAATTTATTTGCGTAAATTTTGCGCGTCTGCTTTATATGTCATTTTTTAGATTATTAATTCGTGATTTGTATGTGTTCCACGGACATATAGTTATTTACGGACAAAAATGGAATTCCTTTTAAAATCATATTTTTCATTAATTTACGCTTGAATGTGTTTAAACTCGACATGTCGTCACATAAGTTACACGTTTACGCTAGACCACATACCACAGTCAGTGTGTAGCGACAGTTGCGTGCTACAGTAGGTACGCCGCAGTGCTAGGAGGCATACTTCTTTCGCTGGTGTGCTAGCAGCACAGGACACGATGCAAGTCTCGACCAGTATGGCACACATCCATGTCTGCCTCCATGCAAACAGCTGTCAACTCGCCAAACACATGCCTCCGACAATATATTCAAGCACTTCAAAATACATACGGAGGCCGCCTAAGCAGATACCATTCCGGCGAGCTTATTACGACCCTCCACACTTTACATCTGGACTCCTTGCAATGTTGAATAAAAATTTCATAACTATATTACTTCGTGATGTAAGTGCACACTTAAGGGAGTCACCTGAGCAGAATATATTACAACAAGCTTACTTCAACCTACGAAGCTTAATGGCTTGTTTCTTAATTTTTTCAGACTGGTGCCAATAACTCAAAAATTGTTTAACCAAAATACTTAAAAAATGTTCACCCAATGTGCAGTCACACAATGTACAATACTGTGGAAGCGTTTTTAACAACAATGTACTTTTCGTCAGGAACAATTTTTTTTTTAATTTTGGCTTATTTTCATGACAAAAAACATGGTACTTCGGAAGACGAGCTCTAAAAAAACCCGTTCAGTACATTGCTACAAAAAATCAGCAACAAATTATGACATATTAGTGTCAACTGTGGAGCATAATTTTGATATAAGTACTAGGTAGCAATAAAAAAATATTTTCGAAATATTTTTAAAACTAAGAAATAAGCTCTTAACTCTCGCGCTCTATACTACTTCGAATAAAAGTATAATTATACTACCGCACCATGTGAGCATGCTACCTGTAGTAATATAAAGTTTATCAAATATACTGTCGTTGTTTTGTGTGTGCATTATTGCAAGGGCACGCAAGATTAACCAACGAGAAGTTACATAATTTATAGACGAAGGCCTCAAGTAATCAACTCGTAGAAACAACTGTTATTACAGGTATATACACGAAGGCCTTAACACATAGAACATATATGTAACATGTATTGGTTTTGTTCATTCAGTTCCATAGTGGCATCACAAACAACTCAGAATTATCGCTACTGCAGCGTGTGTAATACAACAACTCGTATAAAAATACAAAACTCGTTACACGTATTTTCTCCATATTTTTCAATCTCTACAGTAACATGTTATTATTTACAGATACGTACAGCAGAGTTTCTGCTTTTCGTCAAGCCGCTGTTCGTGTGTGATTCATCAGGACTGAGAGCGGGGTGTCTCATCGCCTAGCACACTCGTCGAGCTGCTTTCGGTTCCGAAGAGTATCTCCGTGCTCGGACTTCCCCACAGCTTTCAAGTGTTATTTTCTTTCACTATCAGTTGAGGCTTACAGCATATTATATAATTAACAATATTTGTTGGATTAAAGTCACAAAAAAAAGAAGTACTTTCATCGTTCTTTGAAACCATGCTAGGCACTGTTAAAATTTTACGAACATACATTTTACTAATAATTTTCAAGAAATATGTGGTAAATATCACTACACGTGTCTTCTAAACTAACCAGTCTAGTACTTAGCATAAAGTTTTCCAGGATGTTCCCAAAATCCGCTTTAGCCTAAATTTACTCATTACTATCACGGATGCCGGAAAAATATTGTTACTACAAAAAAATTGAATTATTGCTTGGAAACATTGAGACCAGAGATAGGACATGTATGTAACATTGTTGAATAGTGTATATTTCCCAAAAAGTTCATATTAAGAACAGTTTTATACGTTTGTAAGATGTATCAGGTGTCGTCTACATTCTCCTCAGCGTCAAGCAGCCACTGTGCGTTCCACTGAAGGTCATGTGATTGCAAGCACCACCATTACTTAAAGTCACCATACTTCTGTTTTTTTGTTTAGTACCAACGTTCAGCTCTATAAGTCGATATTATTTATATTTTGTTTTGTTTATATGCTCGTATGTGGAAGTTAATATTCAGGGTTATTTATTACGTAGATGAAATACCTCTATACAGAAGTAGTAAAACAAGAACTTAAAATGTTTTTCATGCTAGCCAGGGCGTGGGTGCTGAAACAAAATATTTTGTCTCGTTTGATTTACAATATGCATAAAACGTATTTATTCGTATTTTAGTTGTTGAAATGTTGTTTTTCTCGTCTCAGATGATCACTTAACTAAAATACTTGTAGTTTACCAGTCAGGCATATGTATGAATAAATTATACTTATTTGCATTAGAGGTTTGTACATCAAATTTTTTGTTGTGTTCTGTATGTGACTAGACTGACAAACATACTCATAAATACTGCATTTTACAGGTGAGTTTACCTTTATTATTACCTCGACTGGCAGTGTACTTACCACTGGCTTCGTATCAACCTCTGCTGCCACACCAGTGGTGAGTACGCCTCACATACGTCAACGTGATTTTTGCGACAAATTGTTTGCTGCTCGCAGTAATGGCGTACACTACGACCCCAGTAGCAACGTTTGGTTGGACCAACGTTGGCCCAACGTATGCATGCTATGTACGCTCAACATTGAAATATCGTGTGAAACAACGTAGGTCCAACATTGATTTTATATTGGATTCTTACTCATTTCCTACATTGGCACAACGTCGTTACATTGTTGAAATTGTGTGTTTAACATATGTAATGCCAAACATTTATCGACGTTGGGGCCAACGTTTCTCTAAAAAATACCCAACAAACTGACGCTACAAGAGTTATATTACGCAAGATATTAATTTTTTTTTATTTTCAGATTTCTTGTGGATTGCACAAATTATTAAAATTAATAAGAAAATTTCGACAAAAGTCGAAGCAGACTCGAACTACAATTAGAGATTACGTTGGAGTCATTTTGAAGAGACTTCCATCGCTTTACCAATTGCTCTACACTACTACATGTTGATGCCATATATGTGAAAGACAAATACGTATTAAATTAATATTTGTGAATAAGTAAACTTAATATAACAAAGAAAAAATGTGTCATGTTGTAATGGTATGTTTACTAACAATGATAATGATCCCCAAAACCTACGTACCAAATATATTCAGTGGTTGGCCTACTGTGGGTTACGCAGCGTTAACCCAACGTAAAGGTGCATACCTATTGACTACGGTGTGTTTACCAACTTTAAGCTAGCAATTACCCAAGAAATTGAAATTTTCAAAATACTGTATTTATTATTTTTTTAAATTTTCTAATGTAATGGAATTGTTTATAGAAATAACCACAATTTGTGTCACTGGGGAAGTCTGTTTACAAACTCGTTACCAACGTCAGCCAACTTACAAGTAAAGACTTTCCGTGGTTGACATAATGTAGGTTATGCCTGTACAACGTAGGACCAAAGTTACCGAAAACAACCTTCATCTAACTGATTTATTTCCAAAAGTTTGCCAACATGTAACCGAAATATATAGTTTAAAGAATGCAGTATTTGTATATACCACGATGGTAGCATAAAGTAGGAGTTACGGCGAGGGGAGTGATGTCAAGAAGGGGGAGAGGTAGTCAGCAAATTAGCCGGTCGCCATACTGCTTTAACCTCAAATGTACACATCAGACTGGTATTTTTAAGTAAAATGAACGTATTATGCGGTTTAATTGATGTTTTAGGTTGAAAAATCTATATTTTAGCCCTGTTTACTCACCTTATTATTAATATTTCCTCTTTTTTTAATTAGTCGGCCATATTATTAATAGCCACGTCAATCGTTTGTTTGGTTACAGACTCCCGGCGACATGCTCCATCTGGACCCTTCTAATATATTTGGTATATACACCATCAATGTCAATTTTTCAGTACAACGAGCATTTGTGTTATTTTCGATGTAATATTTGGAAATTTTGATAAACAAATGTGTTGTTTGAACAATGTTGCTTCAATGTAAAATTATAGTCCTTACATCAACATATGGTTACCCACTTTCTACCGACTCTCAGATAACCTACAGACAAAAAATTTTCTGTGGTTGTCTTAATATGAGCTGTGCAACGTTGGGCCAACATACTGAAAACAACCAATGTCAAACAAATGGATTTTCAGCATTTGGCTAACATGTAACAAACCTTATATATTTCATAGAATGCAGAATTTTATTTACACCACCATTATAATATTTTCTTAAATACAAATAGCATTTGTGTCTTTCTAAACATAATTCGGATTTTTTTTATAAAAGTGTGCTGTTTGAGCAATGTTGGTTCAATGTAAAATTCCATACCTAACACCATAAGTATGATTACCAACTTGTTACCAACCTCGGCCAACTTACATACTACATCTTTGTATGGTTGGCGTAGTGTGAGTTATACAATGGTGGACTAACGTACTGTGAGAAACCTATTTTCCAACAGTTGGATTTCCAGCATAGTTCCAATGTATAACCTACAAAACAAAAATTACATAATAGCATTTGTAACTAAGTAGCCTCTTTACGTTATAAACTTGAATTATTGATTATGTTGTGTCTTAAAAACGTGATTTTGAACTCCTTGTGTAAAATGTTGGTTTTGCAGCATTGACCCAATGTAATTAAACACACTTAACCCCAACAGTATGTTTCTCAGCTAGTTGCCAACATCCAGCCCACAAAATTTAAATAACAATATTTTGGTCTTCAAATATGTTTAAACATTTCCTAACTGAATATAATTATTTTCAGAATGTTGTTAATTCATTGCAATGAAAATACATTTTCGAACATATTTGCTGGCACACTAAATGGACTACTTGAAGTACACGCCCCCTGACGTCACCGCAGGGGAAAAGTACTGTGGGAAACAAAGCTTGTTTACAAACATGCTGATTTGTTATTTGGTAGTTGCATAAAGCAAAAATGTTGCGCATCCATAGATTTGCACGCAAGGGCAAAAAATATTACTTTCAATTTCATGGTTAAGATACGTAAATACATAGGCGGCTAATTCCAAACAAATAATAAATTTTCTTGACGTACATCTCATCCGGGACGTGTGTAACCAAACAGCTAAATGAAGGTTATGTTCGGCTGCGGTATCCATGGAGATAGGAACTGTATCTCACACCTGACTGAAGCTCCGCCTCTTTTCAAGTCGTCCATTGCCCCAGCGTTGTATTTACATGTGTTTTCCAACACAACGTAATGACAAGGTTTTAAACCAATTTTCAACGTTGGTCCAATGTTGTTTGCCATTAAAGGAAGCAAAACTGCTCTCTGAACCCGTTTCGTGAGGTACAGCACATTTGCGAATGGTGTGGGGGCAATGGTTACCCGCAAGAACACTCTGGCTCATCATATGAAAACTTTCACTATGGTGTGGGGGCAATGGTTTCCCGCAAGAACACTCTGGCTCATCATATGAAAAATTTCACTGGGCAAACCAAGCAGTCGGCGGAATCTCAATGCAAGTACTGCAAAGAGACATTTAACATCATTGTAATGCAAAGTGTCACGAACATAACGGCTGGGCAAATAAGCCAACGTGTTGGGCCTCTACAGCTGCACCACAAAGAAGACTTTCTTGAGCACCTGAAACGAGCGCACGAATAACTATTAGTCCAAGAATAGCTGCCGGAGCAGGAGTCCCCAGTTCGCTTGGGTTTATTGAAACAGAGAGAGCTTTCCGAAAAACCTTAAGACGCTGGTAACAGTGAAAACTACATCCGCATATTAAGACATTTGCACATATTAAATGACGTAAAGTAAAAGGTAACTAAGCAAATTACAAAAGAAATGGAAGCTAACGGAAGCATCAAATTCAATATCATGTTGGAATGCGATTATGGGAAACCTGATCCAAACGAAAATGAAAGAGACTGTTGTGCATTAAAAACGAAAAATATGCATATTTATAATATATATTACGTAGAGAAGGCTGTTACAGATAGTATCAATAAAATTTTAGGAAGAGGAGGAATATACAACCAGGGTTTCATAGTGGACACTGTCACAATAAAACACCTGCAGTACAGCTACGAATAAATAAACTCGAGTCTCTTCGAACTACACCCGTTAACTAAAAATATAAGGGCTGTAATAAACTCACAGAATGCTGATCACGAGTGCTTCAAGCGGGCTTCAAGTGGGTTGTTCTAGCACAGTTTGTGGAAGGTGATCAGGTGTATCGCATCCATAGTAGGTAAACAGATCTAGAAGCAAGATTTGACCTTGGAGGCTTGGACTTTCCAACATTATTGCAACAAATATCGGTATTTGAGAAGCGAAACCTTTATGTGTCTGTAAATTATTATGTCCTGAATGATGGCTTGAAGGCTATTCCCAAATATGTCAGTAATCAAGTGAACCCAACACATATTAACCTCCTTCTCATTATGATTCTGAATAATCCCAAATAGCAAACATCAACTGGCCTAATTGTACAAATCTGATCGTGATAAGCAACCCAGAGGCAGTAAAAATTCGGAATGCAACCGTGGCCACATGTGTAATACATTATACATAATGAAATCATCCATACAATAACCATTAGTGTACCGGAAGCATTCTTATTATACTCAAATGCTTGTGAGATAGTTTGCTAAGCTGCTTGTGGACCGATGTGCTCATCCTCAGCAATGAATTTGAAAACATTAGAGCTGTGCTTGGAAACACGTGCACTAGACTGTAAGATATATATTAGTCATTCGATGCAATGCTCAGGATGAAAAAGGTCTAGCTTGAGCTACTGACAGACTACGACATGCATATGTTCTTCGAGGCAGCAATCCGAGGCGGCGTGGCTCAATATGTGAAACGACGATGTATAGCGAATAACGAGTATCTGCCTCAGACATTCGATCCATCACAGCTCCTTCTCTTATACATTCTAGTATTTTTCAAATTTGGACAATGGCAAAAAAAATCTCGAGAACTTGTCGCACCTGTATCGTCTCGGCTCTTGCAGGCGGCGACATTTTCACGTAAAAATTAAATGTAACCACTTGGCCCCGTACAGCATCGTTCATACAGCACGTATTAGTTGTCGTAACGTCACCCAAATATCGCTACTGTACTCAATTTAACCATTCAATGCTGTAATTAGCATGGCTCAGAAAGCCGTTGTATTGCCTACCTCTGCGGGGTTACACTACGCCTTCGAGATTCGGTTCGCATTGTATCGAAAACGAGTCATCAGCGTGAATTAACACAACGGGTACTATCCCCTTCGTTTTGTGCGATAAGCAATGATATCCATCGTATAATTTATTACCGCTTAATATTTAAAGTTACTTACACAAATATGATGCGTAACCCCTACATAAGTAGTGAGGGGCAACGTTGCGTCAACCACATTTTCATAGATTTATTTGCTCCGATTATTAAAGCTCTATGCCAATATTGATGGCTTCATTTTTATACATTCTAGTATATTTCAAAAAATGTATTTCAAAATTTTGTTTTCAACGTCGTGTAGCTCCCACACAATAGTGTTGGTCAATGTCAATTTTACATAAACAATCCCGTCCCGGAGTTTGGCACATGAATTCTGTCCTCTCTCTCTCTCCCTCTCTCTCTCTCTCTCTCTCTCTCTCTCTCTCTATATATATATATATATATATATACATATATATGTATATATAAATATATATACATACACATATATATATAAATATGACAGACAAAAATTTTATGTTCCGTAAGTTTTCAGAATGAATTTCTCGAAACATTCTTCTCTCTGAGTAACAAAGTCACAGAAAATTCTCTTCATACGACCTGAACGATACTGCTGTAAGTATGCGAACATATACATGAAAAGAGAGTTTTATTTTTCTCGTGTGAATAAGAATTTCCGATTATCCACGTCCGAATTATGAATGTGTGATACGCTTCCTGATGCAATGCAATAAAGTACATAGCTTCTGATAAAACATGTGCCTTCAAATTTTGAAAGTCTTACTTGTAGATAATTAATCAGAGTACATGTGTTTGGTTTGTTGTATCTAGCACAAGTTTGCTGTTTCATAATAGCTCCGACGGCACGATACTGCTTGTGAGCCATACAGTGTACAGTTTGAAATATGGCCGGCAGTAAGGAAAACAAGCATTCTTTCACTGCAATCATGAAAGGTTTTTGAACCTCAGCAGACAAATGCATTCCTAAAATTTTATGTGCATTACCTTCTCAGCCTAAGTCGTGCTCAAATCATTGCTACAATCGCTCAATATGCTAATTTGGTCACATTATCAGATGTATGTCGCTAACAGGTGCGAGGAATGTCATTCCGGGAACAATGAAGCAGAGACCTCGCCGCATATTGCCTGCAATTGCCATAAATATCACACCACCGATGTTGTAACTGAGACATCGTAATCACATTGCCTGCACGTGTCATAAATCTCACACTGACAATATTATAGCTGTAACCTAAATATTAAAATATATTTTTTTTTGTGAATTGTTTGAAGAGTTTATTTTCTTCCCAGCTCTTTGTTTGCCAGGCTTACCGGCAAAATTGAAGAAGAGATCTTGTAGACATCTTGCCTCCACATGTGCGTGATAATTTACAAAATGACCTCGCAGCATATTGCCTGCATGTGCCAGAAATGGTACAAGAGCAACAATGAATTTGGGATCTCACAGCACATTGCCTGTTCATGCAATAGACGCCACACCATTAACGACGAAGTAGGAGCATTGCAGTATGTTGCCTAAACACAATAGGAAGGTCACACCACCTAAATCGCCAGTTAGATCATGCCGCACATTGCCTGCAGGTTTAGGTAATTTGATAGTTGTGACTTTCTCAACCTAATTCAGATAGTATATTTTATAACTAACTCATGTCATACTTAGCAAGGTTCGCAGGTCTCCACGGCCATTGCTAATAGATGTTGGCTTCTGGGTTGTATCCACGACATTTTCGAAAGCTTCTAAATTCTGGGAAGACATTGCATCCTCCATCTTCAGAGTGTGGTTGCAGTAGCAGTTAACCGTTACTTTTTGAACCTCTGAGAAGGCTCCCAAGTATTCTTGCCATTAAATGCTGTGGGGTATAAACAAGTTGATCGCTGGTTGGCCAGGGATGTCAGCAAATCCCTGGCTACCTAAATTTTGATCGGCTGTTGAGTTAATCAAGTCACTGGCTGTTTCCCTCTTGGTTGGATGGACATTCAGACACGAGTTCGTCTATGTCATTCGATAATGGTGAGTTTTGTAGTTTTTTTATAAGGTGCCCAGATATTGCTTGTTTGAAACCAACTTCTCTTTTGACATTGAATGGAAATTTACATCGTTTCTAGAATGTATCTTTTCTTGTAATAGAGGATGTTGGGTACAATATTGTATTTGTCAAATTAGATGTGGAAATGGTTTTGACCGAATGTTCAGCTGTAACTGACCAAGGATTTTCCTGTTTGTATCATTATATGTGTTCTTTAACCCTGGTGATAAATTTTCTTCCCGTTTGTCCAGTGCATACATCCCATTGGCTTGAAGGGCTTTCGAAATATGCTTCGTTGCTTCTTCAAGGAAGGCCTTATTCCAGATGTCTCTGGCTTCGTTTAATTAATTTTATATAACTTCGCTCTATTGTGTTGGAGGGTGTTACAAACTTGCCTGTCTAATTGAGTTAGATTTCCATAGACAGTTCTCTTTAATTGTGACTAATAAATCCAGGAATTGTAGTTTTTCATCCTTTACTCTTTCCATCGTGAACTGGATATTCGGGGGGACGCTGTTCAGGTGTAATGGGAACTCTGGTAGGTTCTCTCTTACATTGCTTCTGATAGTGAATGTGTCATCGACATATCTGTACCAGCACATGTGTTTGTATTTACTAGAACACATTGCTCTCCTTCGAAGTCGTCCATGAAGATATAGCTAAGGCAGGGGAAGGACCTTCTTTCTACACAGATGTTTGTCCTATGCCTGCAAACAAAATTGAAGAATCTCCGCGTTCAAACAGCTTTGCACCGTCCGGTGCTCAGTGCAGCGATGGCGGCGCGCGGCGGAATTTTTTGGAACTGTTATCGACAATACAAGTTTTTTTGGCTCGGTTCGCGACCTCTTTGCTTTCTCTAATTAACTTCTGTTCACTTGTTTCCCCCCTCTCCTCTTCCCTGTGCAAGCGCAGTTTGTTAAGCCCTGGCCACGTTTGGCTTGTGTGCTTGTGATGGTTTGTGATTTTACTTCTTCTCCATCCTGACTACAGCTAACATGTAGGTCCTCTGCTCCAGTAACGTAATTTGTAGGTTGGGAGCTCGTTCCCACATAACGTGCAAGACGGCTGTCTGCATGTGTGCTTGGTATAATTTCTTATTTCAAGTATTTTTTTTTAAACCAACATCTTCGGTTGCCGTCTAACAGAAATTCCTTTTGGGTGTAAATCATGTTAATGATTAGTTTGCTCGTTAAATTTTTTTATGTTTTGTTTTTGTAATGTGTTTCTTGATATCAGGTGACATGATGATAATTAGGGCTTAAATATGTTTGTTACTCGGCGTTTCTTTCAGTTGTTTGCAAGATTTGAAATTTTCCTGATTGCTAACTAGAGATTGTCAGATTGGAGCTCGTGGACGTGACCTAGTTAGTTAATATGCATGAGTTAGCTTCATGAAGATTGGACCGTTCGATTTTCCGGTTGAAAACATATTTCATGGTCATGCTGCACACAACACTTAAATTTTGTTTGAGTTGGGCGCATTTGTCCTGATAGAGACTGTTTTGACGTAAAATTTTTATGTGCTTTCACAATAATTCTATTTATTGTATGTATTGTAAACTTATTGCAACTGTTCAAGTGCGTAGGAAAACTATTGTGTATTGTTAATGGACACTCACGTAATTGCATTATTCTTTCAAAAACTTTTAATTCTAGGATATGTTCATTGATTGCTTATTGGAAATGTGAAATTCACGTTGTATGTTTTTGATTTGCAATAAATATATAAAGCAAGTCTTTCTTATGCTCCTGCTTTCTTGGTAAACCCTTGTTCACAACATCAGACTTGTTGGATATACGTGTATGTTATTTATATTTTCATAATTTTCTTAAAATTTAATTTTGTTGAGCCTGCCTTGTTCAGCTTCACAATGCATCTGCAGTGATCTACTCCAAGTTATTTCAGGAGGTTTTCAAAGAGCTTCTCGGACTGTAACATTGGTGAACCAAAATGTTTTTCTATTATAGGAAATAAATTTCTCGGCCGACTGATTCAAACACTTTTAGGGGGCAACACACACACAAGCACCTACATATACCGTCATGCACACACATACAGACACAGACGCACAGACAGATAGGTGCTCTCATAAGCCTGCTTTTCCTTCGGAAAGTAGGCTACCAACACGATAATTGAGTAAATAAGAAATGTGTGCTCAAGAAAAGGATCTGTGGACAACCTTCTGCTGAACTATCCGAGAACTACTGAGTGTATACCCGACGACAACCGAAAATATATTAGCACTACCGAGCACTTGCGAGTCGCTCCAAAGCAAGCGAATCTCCCGAATCCTTTTGTTACTTTAAAAAGCCATAACGTTAAATCGATATTTATATACAACTTATAATCATTCTTGTAGTGTCAGCATTTCTAAGATGTTTTCTACACTCATTTAATTTACGGAAAACTCTTTCCCAAATAAAACATATTTTTCGATGCTACTGACATATACAGAGAATGTTTGATTAAGAACTTTGAGATGGTTCAAATATTTTAAAGAAGTTCATGGGATGATACGAATAATTAAAATATCGTTATGTTGAAGATAACACGTGAGAGAGTAAGAAATGGTCATATGTGTGTGCTCACTTAACGGACCATATACGTAAATATGTGTGGGAAAATGATTTCTGATAGCCGTGATCTACGAAAAATGTAATTTTTATGTAATTTTACAATGGTTTTCAAGATATCACAAAACTTGGTCACTTGCAGCCCATCAGTATTGGGAAAATCTTTGAGAATTAGCTTGAACAGGTGTAAAATTTTATGAAAAATTTGTGGAGGGAGCTTTGATATATGTAAACACAACACATATGTCATGATAACCTGTAGTGGGAACTGTACACCAGGATGTGCATTAGTGCAAATATAAACAGAAGTGGAACTGGTTTCAGTACCAAGTCTGAAGGTAGATGGATTAGTGCCACGTCCACTACAAGACATATGGTTAACAACTGGTTTTGGGGCAATAGAAACAGACGAAATAATGTTACTAGTTCATTCAAATTTAAAATAGTGTTTATCTGTTTTGTAACGTGAGAGGCAACAGGACATTTACTGATTAAACATTGCTAGATCAAATATATAACTCGTAAGCAGCTAGTCAAATAAAAAAATAATTAAATTTAGGTATTTTTCAAAGAATTCATTTAATTGTTACTTATGCTACCAGCATGATCTCTCGATTATTTTATTTACTTAACTAGATGTGCAGGACAGCGTCTTAATCAAGGAAGGGCCTGGGCTCAAGACTCATCTTTTAGAACATCAGTAAGTCAAATAAGGGCTAGTAATATTGTGGCACAAGTTTCTTACTTTGTGTTGAGATCTATGTAAGTTATCTTAACTTACACGTGAAGTAGTAGCATCTAGTACGTGCCTATGCAAGCTAGGACACATTACAGGGACATTTTACCCCTTAGCAGCCAGAAAGCCAAGCAACTTTAAACTTTAACTAACAGATAATTTCCTCAAGTAAGAGGTTCCCTAGTACAACAAGAAATGACATGTATTGAACTATGGAGATTACAAGGTGATCACAAAGTACACCAAATACTGTTAAAACAACGAAATCTTATACAAAAACATGCAGAATGTTTGCAAGGGAAACCACTCACAGCAGAACCACAGCCTCTACTACTAGTTTTTTGATCCGCCAATCTAAATGGGAGCCATGCGTACGAGTCTAAGCCAAGATTCTGACTGTGCAGCACCCGATATTATACCTACAGACCAGAACCAACTATATGTGTGTACATGGTTCTGACTAGCGTAACAAATTTTAACACAAAAAGGACCGTGGATGATATTTTTCTCTTTTTTTTTAAGTAAAAACTATTACACAAATACTAATTTTGTCTCAAACCAAAATAGTTAATAAATAGCACACGTGAATAGTCAGACTTTGCAGACTGTAATGTTTATACAACGGAACACCAATTAAAACTGAGGTAAAAGTAAAAAAAGGGCACACGCTATGTGTATATCTAAAAGTATATTACTACATGCTTTTGCAATAAACAACCATAATAACAATTTCCATATCAGTGAAAAATCTATCTATATATTATACTATGATTAGTAATTTAAGAAAGAATATAAATTAAGATGGACGCACCGAATACTGTACCTTACATTACGATACAACAATTCTCTATAAACAAAAAAAAAAAAAAAGTTGAAATTTTACTAAGTCTAACTTTCATGGAATTGTATCCAAACGACTCGCTCAGAGTAAAGGACAGTATTTAATTTTTCTAATTATTGCTGCTGGTGTTTTCTGTTGGCAAAGTTGTTCAAAGTTTATTAGGACACTGCATTTTCAGAAGAAATATCTTACACTGGAGTGTACAATGTGGATACTTCTTCCCTGTCTACAGCACAGACTCCTTCTCTGCCTTCAAATTTCAAAAGAAAAACTTGAAGAATGAACGTAGATATATTTGTTCATTTCTAAGAACACATTAATCGGTAAAACAAACAAAAATAACTGACCGAGTGTTGCTAACAGTTAATGATCACCAAAGTTACTCACATTTAGAAAGACTTAAATGTGCGAAAGAAAAAAAACTGCTATGCCTCACTGCACCCAACAACTGCAACCATCTGATGTCGCATTTTATGTTCCCACGAAATCTTACTACAAATTAAGAGGTTTCAGAGTAGTTGAAAACACACCAGGATGAGCAGTAACTCAGAATTTAACTAGCGTACTTATGCAAATGCATATGAGAAAGCAGCAAGTGTTGCAAATACCAAGTGTGTTGTTAACAATACAGGTTTGTGGCTTTTAAATCCAGATGTGTTTTAAGAACATTTGTCTGCTCCATCAGAGGCAACAGAAAGACAAATGTTACAAGAAACAATTCAAAATATTTCTGACAGAGGTATCGCTGAAGAAAAATCTCCTAGTTTATCAGGCGAATTGCAAGAATGCTAAGTCCCGGGCGTATATTCCATACACAAACGGCGCAACCATGCTGAGGTGCCCTTCCAGGCAAAGAACACTTCCAGTTTTAGTGTCAGCAAATTATTTAGTCGAATAACTTCGGCGTTCTGGTCATTAAAAACGTGAAAAAATTCTTAGCGTTTATCATACTCCTGAAAAGCAGCCGAATGATCAAACAACTCAAGGCAATGCGGCAATCGAGGAAGATGGTTGTGCGCACCAATTTGAAATACAGGCTCGAAGCGTAAGACTTGAGTTTGTGAGTGGAGAAGCATATTATTCTAGCCATTGTGGTGCTGGTTACGAGGGTTTGCTTTTACAGCAAATGCATAATTTTACGTTCGAAGTCAAGTGACTCAAGGCGGAAGTGTACAGTGAGTAAAATGTGGCTACATTTTGAGTGCACAGGTCTTTCTAGAGAGTTAACATTTTTGTTAATTTTTAATAATGTAGTTGTTCTAAACATAGTATATTTAATGGTATAGTATCACCAGACTCACATACTTAATGTATAATAGCCTAATTTTCTATTAAGTGTGCCTTACTGCTCTGAATATCATGACCTAAAACTAATAAAATTTTTTAATAAGTACGATGTGTTATTTCACATGCTAAGTGTAGATAAAACTATATAACAAGCAAGTTAAAATTTATTTTGACCTTAATAATATGTAATATCGATTATTTGTGCAGTAAATATGTTGATTAGGTGTATTAAATAAAGAGTTATAATTTTGCAATGTAAAAGTACTGGTTTAAGAAAACATCAAAAAACAATAATTGTGTGTACTTTTGAACACATTTCTAATGTCTAAATGCTGGTGATGGCAGAATGTTAAAAATAATTGTTCAATTGATTTATTGAAAGTCAGGAGTGTGCGAGGGTACACAAGCGTGGGCTCAGGAGTTGTTAATAACCAATACACTCAGAAATGTTTACTGTGAACAACACAGAAACCCACCGCATGGCCGCAGTAAGACGGCAAACATGAAACACTGTACAAAAACGATATTGCTGAAAAAATTACAATACAACTATACAAAACACAGAAAAGGTTATACGGGTAAGTTGGTGATTATAAAATTGTCACGTAAGAAATGCGGAAAACCGGGATAGTTAAAAAATACAAGAAAACTTAACACATTTTATGTAAAAAAAAAAAGTAACATCAACAGAGTGTATCGCGACTGGCCCAAGATTAATAGATAGCTAGCTATACAGTTGAAGTTAACAAACATAATTGCAAACAAAATAGTTGCAATAAATGTATTATACTTAGAACGTCAACATATTTTTCAAAACAAAGTGACAGTAAACACGAAAATATGTCCTTAGCCTCGGAAAAAAACTTTATGGAGTGCCAGATACATTATCATAAATGAACATTAATGGATTAGTTAATACACCACAATCTTTTAAAAGTGAAACATTATAAGAAAATTATGTAATTACAATATCTAACAGATAGTTAACATTTCAATGGCGCAACAATGGTGAAAAATACTGGAAAGTAGGAAAGTTACTTTGACAACAATAAAAATGCCGTTCTGAACTTCTAGTGAATAAACAACTAATCAAAAACAAACAAAACGGTAGTGCCAATTAACCTAACGAAAGCGTATTGCACATAAAATCTTTAATGTTATTACTTTCCTTCATGTTTCGGTAGCTGTGTGTTTAAAAGCGTTGATCAAGCGATTTAAGGTCCGGCAGTTTTGGACATTGCACCACCTCTGAATTTTACGGTTAACCAACTTTACAGTTACGAATTTACGTGCGTCACCTCCGTCTAAGCAGAATGGCATGTAACCCTTACATACAGTATAACACCAACGATGCACAAAACTCTAGTTCCCAAAATATCCACTACATCTCCAGTTCGCCGTCTCTGGCATTCACGTGCAGAATACAAGATGGTGGATACCGCAGTGCCCCTCGCGGTAAACTCCAGAATTCTAGATTGAGATTCGCAGGTAATATGAAAAATGAAAGACGTAAAGTAGCGGCAATTGTGTCGAGCACGTACAAGATTACCGGTAGAAAGAATTGCAGTCCAACGGAAGCGAATATTTCGTAAACAAGATTTTGGGTCAAGTGAAAGTGACAAATTTTATAACAAATTGGTTGCCAGAGTCCTAGGTTAAGGTCAAATATGTGATTTACGCATAGATTTACATTTCATAGTTCTTGTAAGCCGGCGCTAACACGCGAAACTGTTGTCCCAGTGTACTCTTTATTACATTACTTTCAACAGAATATTGTTCTTAACGTACTCACGTTCATGTGTAACCATTTGTCTGTGATTGCCATGAGTTCGACTGTTGTACTGTTTCGAAGTCTCAACTGTTGCAGTTTCTGCTTAAGTCATTGATGGTATCTGTTTTCAGCATTTGTAATTGCTTGCATTTTTCTTTGTTTATTACCTGAACTGCTAGTCCTATATACCACATACCATTTAAACATATTTTGTTGACTTGCAACACCAGTGATGTGTATATATATATACCTTAATTTATGTAACCCGAATGGTAATGTACGTTAGATAAGAGTTCTTCTAAATGATCCTTGAGATAAAATAATATGAACGACAAGTTAATATATAATTTATTTTAAAATTATTTTCTACCGATTTGAATTTTGTTGTGCAGAGGTAAGTACTTATATGTGTATTTAATTTTTATTTCTCCTCAGCTCGAGATTTATGACTCAATTGTATATAATAGCACAGAAGCACGTCGTTTTGATAATACCGCTTGCAGAATTGGGTAAAAGGCAAGCTTCTGACTGTTTATATCTGTGTAACCATTGTATGAGGTGAGATTTTAACTGTCCATGTAACAATATCTCTTCATGTAGTTAAGCATTTTTGGTCATCAGTTAGCTGTCTTTATTCGATTTTAAGTTACACAACAACGTAAGTAATACCTTTTATTGCGCATGCATTAACATGTTATATCATATAATAATGTATAACAATTGTATAAATTGTTTGGTTTTACTATAGAACATTTTGTGAAATAAAACGCAAATATTTCATTTAACTTATAACTAGTGTGTCCAGAATTTCACGAAAACTTTCTGATATATATATTTGCAGCACCTTTTATCATTTTACGGATGCCTTTAAATAATCTGCTGCCGAACATTTAAGTAAAATAGAATAGTATCAAAATTACAAAATCCTTCATACCGATATACTGTTCTTATTTTTACTTGTATCTTAAAGTGAATAGAAAATACAATACTAAAGTTTCCGTATGCAACCTGTTAAATTATAAGCAGTTAGCTTTAAATTATGGTGACTATTAATGAAGGAATATGGAATATTACAAGAAGAGAAAAATATCAATAAAACAATGACCATTAAATTAAGTTGTACACATTATATAGATTTGTCTTTATGACTCGGGATTTAAAAATTAATTGTGTTTCCTACAATGAAACAGTTTAAATTACTATTTTATAGCTGAAAAGTATTTGCCAATGTACAAATAATATCCCTGTTGCATAGGGTTGGGATGTAAAATGTAACTCACTTTAAACATTTACAATTAAGAATGTTACGGAATTGTATGACAAAGAAAAGTTCTAAAGCAATTTTATTTGGTTATTTACTAAGACTTCTGTTTTTTGATTAACGGAAATGTTTGCAAAATAGAATCAGATAAAGTTATCACTATTGCATTGTTTCTTAACTAAAATATCCAATCAAAATATGTTTATCATAAATTCAAAGAGAAAGTTCCCAGTACGTGAGTCTAACTGCCAATGGATTAATGCATTGCAGATTTGACGATATTCATAAATTAGTCTTTGGTTAGAAAAAAATTAATGAAGAAGTGCCAAGTTAAGTTTTACGCCCACCTGGTAAAAATGTTTTAGAAGATGAAAAAAGTTTTTGTTGTCATGTAATCAACCGCTCCTAAAAACTTACTGGATACGATCATATACCCATGACCACTTCGCGCAAGAATTGTCTCACAACCGTGTTAAACGCTGAATACTGTGTATAGTCCGTAGTATAAATAATAATAAGGTTTTAATACCAACGTTACTGAGTAATTAAGAAGTCAAATACAACCCACTGTAATTATAATCGCGTCGTCAGTTTTACTTACAAAATTAATAGAAAATGTTTTCATTTCTCTCTGAAGCGCTTTATGTCTTAATTTTCAAGCCTCTTAGTAGTTTGGGAATCATATACATTGTTTACTAAAGTATAGCTAATTTAATATGGCGAAATCTCGAGTTCTTTATTTTGTATCTATATAGTATGAATATATGTGAATAACATAAATATATTGTGAATATAAATATTCCAAAGAGAATAAAATAAATGCCGCTAGCATCCATGTAAGTATCCGTATATATGAATCTTCTATCGCGCAATAAATATGTGACAACATTATTGTTGAGACGCTCTTATATGTTGCATTTGTAGTTTCACATAATGTGTAACATGATCCGTTACATACACCGGGCTCTGTTCAGATTTTCTTGTTGTGTGGTCGATGCAGCCGGATAGAATCCGGTCATTTTATCCGTCCACATGTAGACGTAACAGGAAGCCAACAAAGGCCACGGGAGGATATTGCTCGAACCGACGGTTGAATCCAGTCCTCATTTGAGTGTGATGCTTTGTGCGTGCACTGCGCCTGCGCGCCCCGCGAGTCGAGTTGGGTATTTCCTACAAGGCTTAATAACTTGTGAATATTCATATCGTGTTTGCTACTTGAAGGAGGGGTTGCTGAGAGGGATGTGGATAGACAGCGGGAGTGAGCGAGAGCGTGAGAATATTGAAAACGTCGTCGCCATGGTTACTTTAAATTAAGTCATCAATGAATGATTGTTGCGCGGGAGGAGATATTGATGCTTCGTACCAGGGGTTTCTCAGAATGGCTGGGGGAAGTTAGGACGTTACCACAAAGAGACATTTCGTTCCTTCCCTTCTTCTCGCCTTATACACATGCGATTATATAGCGCGTGCAGAATAACTCTGCTAAAATATTTTAATAGAATTAACATTTTTTCCGCCAGTATCGTTTAAACTATTATTGTCATCGATTTTTTTAAAATAAAACCGTAAATATGTATATACTACTACTGCTCGAATTAAAACATGTATAACTAAAGTAAATACTAAACACAGTTTTTTTTCCTTAACACACAGAAACCGGCTGCAATACAATAGAAACAAATAAGATTTCAGAAATACGATTTTATATTATTATGTGAAAATTGTCCAGATAACAAAAGAATGTAGGTAACGTACACGATGGAATTATTAAAAAATAGTATATAATCTATGTTTAATGGGCTAGTGAACGACTTAGGCTTGTTTACTGTTCTCTGAGCGTATGAACTGTGTCACTGATCAATATAACTTATAACATCCAAAGGGCACATTACAGTTTTAATTTTATTAATTTAACAATGTGGCGAATGAACAATGACGAATTAAATGTATTCATGCGTAAATTTCAAATGAAAAATTGTACTATTTTAATTTCAGCTAAGTGCATGAAATTATAAACGCTATTACTCTGGTAACCGAAAAATTTTCTTGGCCGCTTACCGATGTAATGTAAAACTTGATTAGATGTTAAATGATTTATTTGACCCATACTTGTTCAGGTTACCAAAATGAACATGGTATACGTTTTCGATATCTCTCATTCTAAAATGTATGCCTAAACCAATACAAACTTACAGTGATGGCATGCGATATATATATATAGGCTATACATACATATATATATATATATATTTATAAATATAAGTATGTGTGTGTAAGTGTGTAAACATAATGTTCAAGTAAACTGCGATTAATAAAAAACATTGTGTCAAAAGTTTTCTTAATAAAATATATACAATTACCGTACATACGCAAATTTCGCCATTTCATAGAAATTTATACGCGAAAGTAAAAAAAAAAAAAAAAAAAAAATACTAGTACATTGCTAAAATCTTAACACTTGCGCTTACTTTTTAATTGCCTGAACAAATAAAAATTGACAAAACTGATGTAATTAATCCAGCATTAAATATGTTGTTAAATGGAAAGTTACTTCCTCTTAGGAGTAACAAATTGGCTTAAATATATTTGGCAATGCATAATGTCTATGTTATTTTTTCACAACCATCTTATTTTATATGGATGTCTTTATTCTCTTCTATATATGTTGATTTTAATTACAGTGGTAGAAGCGCAGTGCTTTTAGTGATACTATTTAAACTTTTACGCAATCCTAACTAAATAAATGTTACAGAGCATGGAAATTTAAAGAATACCGAATTTTGCGGTTACATCATTTCACATATACAATCCGAATACATACTTACCACAACTAAAAACATTATCCTGCATTTAAAAAACCATCGTGCAATTTATTTTCACAGTGAAGAGTTCGACACCTTTTTTATTAATTTCCACTAATATTTAAATTCTTAGGTAGTTAAAGCAGTATGTTTTCTGCTATCAAATATTTGCTCACTCGAATAAAAATGAAAAAACATTTGTTTTCCCAAACACAACTTATTTCGTAATAAGAGTTTCATCTTTCGTCTGCTTAAACCTCATGTCTATCTGCGGAGACAAATAAAACATAGCAAAATAAAATTGTTTAAGACAAGGCATAAATCTTCGTGAAACGTAACAGATATTAAAAATAATTTTATATTGACATTACTGTCTATCGTTATACCGGCACGCGTAAGTTAAACTCATTTTTTTATAATGAAAACATTTGTAAAATATGTCAATGTCATTACACACAATTCATAGTCTTGTTTGCATCATAGTGAAATTTCCGTAGTCATAATGCAAACGCTTTTAAAAATTTAAATAATCTCCAAACTAAAACACATTGCAGTAAAACACTGCAAATCTTACTTCCAAATATTTATTAATGTTTCTTACTCTGCGGCTTCTTAAATTTACCATATTTAATATAATTTAAATTTTTTTCTATTTGTAGAAAATGTTTTGTTACAAATTAATTCACGTAAACTAATATTACGCTTATCAACATAAAAACCAATCAATTCTTTTATATCGAAGTTGAATCCACTTAACAGAAGTTCCGGCTATGAATATAAACATTTCTTATATCGGTCAAATTGATTAATTTTGGCGCAATTCAAACATTGTTTTCTACGGCGACATAAATAAAGTCCGTTTGTTTAAAATACATGTCCATTTGAACTAGTATAGGCTACTATAAGAAACCAAAAATGTGTAGAATACTTGGCGCTTCGCAATCTGCACCAGCCACGCATAACGTGTGATATTATACCTATCTAACACAATTTCGTGATAATTTTTACAATTAAAATACAAATTTTAACTCGTAACAAGATAATATTAAAATCGTACTACCACGGAATATGTATGCTAAATTCTTTACTCCTAGTTTTCATTATCTTGAAAACATTGTCTAATTCAAAATGAATGTTAAATAAATCGTGCACACAAATATTTTAAACATTGAATCGTATATGTAAAACATCTCGAGCTATTGTAAGTTTTACGGAATGGAATATAATTAAATAAGTGAAGCAAAACATTACTTTATTGTTGTTACTTTTAAACTATTTGCAATCTATTACTTAAATGATTTTCAAATAATTATTACCTCTGGACAGAGTTGATGTTCTAATGGTATAATCAAAAAATTCCTAGTAGGTTATTGTTGTTAGATAAAATTTTAAAAATTATATAATCACTCTCAGAACCAATATCGTAATAGTGAAATCACTTAACGATATGCCAAGTATCAAACGTAACACATACACTGTAATAATATTATAAATGTAACAGGTTTTCTAACGATGACATTAAGTGGAAAGGATGCTAATGGCATTTGCTTTGGTGTGAACACAGCCAATTACAATGGTTTTCTTATTCGTTGAAGGATTAGTAACGACATTTTACTTTTTCTCTTAAGACAGATTATTACGAGTTTAAACCATCCTGGCAGATTTTCCTTTTCCATCACGTCACTTGTCACATGTATGTAACGGTTGTTCTTAAAACGAATGAAGATATTTTTATGGGTGAAAGATGACGGTCGTTTGAATGTTTTAAGCGCTCGGCATGGCGCATGCCCACATAAACGGGTAAGATTGTATTGCTAACCCATTACAAGAATCGCTTCAACATCAAAACAAAAATTATGTATGTAAAGCATTTTTACATATCTGAATGAACTTATTTCCATTTTTTTTGTAATTCTCATTTTCAATTAATTTGATACTACTACTGCTTACTACGCAATTCGTTACATAAAATAACTTAATTTTAAGGAAACAACATCTCAGTTTTTTTCTTGTAACGTAAACCTGCATGTGCGACAAAATATATGCCTAAATACGTCAGCCTGTACAATATCTGGCATGATTACAAAGCAGCAGGGTACAAGGAACAAATTCTCTGAAATACAAACTGCACTTGCCTTGGGTGCTGAATACGCTTAGTTTATATGAGTTGGAAAACATTAGTCAAAGTTCCAGGTTTTTTAAGTCTGTTCAAAGAAATGTTTAACTTGTTAGTTTAGACAACACTACTTCATTGTAACAACTGCTACATTTTATTTAATTAGACCAACAATCGATAAAGGTTTGCGTATGTTACACAAAAATTTTGTTTTTTGTTACATAGCAGACTACAGTTTGCAAAAAAAACTGCATCAATATTTAAGCGTGTTTTAAGAAGGTAAAAATCATTTCGAAATAACAAACCAATTTTAAGTTTGTTGTCTACGATTTTCCGGTATGTTTGCAGGTTATTAGTGAGTAACGTAATATTAGGATCCTCACTTAGCACCTCCAGGGCGATCCGGTCTCGATTCACAGCAAGGTCTGTCCCCGTATTTTCGCATGTCGGAATCGGTCCGTTCAATTTCACTGTTGGGCGAGTTTTCTCGGGGATCTCCTGTTTTCCCTGTCTCTTCATTCCGGCGCTTCTACGTACGTCATGTCACCCCTCACCACCCTCACCAGCATTTAAGACCAGATGTTAAGTGCAGACCGAAATTTCTTCACTCTTCATCCACCAGCGCTAAAGACATAAATGTTAAGTACTGACCAAAATTTCTTCACTCTGCATCCAACAGCACTAAAGACCTAGATGTTAAGAACTGACCAAAATTTCTTCACTCTGCATCCACCAGCGCTAAAGACCTAGATGCTAAGTGCTGACCAAAATTTCTTCACTCTGCAACCACAAGCGCTAAAGACCTGGATGTTAAGTACTGACCAAAATTTCTTCACTCTGCAACCACCAGTGCCAAAGACCTAGATGATAAGTGCTGACCAAAATTTCTTCACTCTTCATCCAACAGCGCTAAATACCTAGATGCTAAGTGCTGACCAAAATTTCTTCACTCTTCATCCAACAGCGCTAAAGACCTAGATGATAAGTGCTGGCCAAAATTTCTTAACTCTTCATTCACCAGCACTAAAGACATAGATGCTAAGTGCTGACCAAAATTTCTTCACTCTGCAACCACCAGCGCCAAAGACCTAGATGTTAAGTGCAGACCAAAATTTCTTCACTCTGCAACCACCAGCGCTAAAGACCTAGATGTTAAGTGCTGACCAAAATTTCTTCACTCTGCATCCACCAGCACTAAACACCTAGATGTTAAGTGCTAACCAAAATTTCTTCACTCTGCATCCACCAGCGCTAAAGACCTAGATGCTAAGTGCTAACCAAAATTTCTTCACTCTGCAACCACAAGCGCTAAAGACCTGGATGTTATGTACGGACCAAAATTTCTTCACTCTGCATCCACCAGCGCTAAAGACCTAGATGCTAAGTGCTGACCAAAATTTCTTCACTCTGCAACCACAAGTGCTAAAGACCTGGATGTTAAGTACTGACCAAAATTTCTTCACTCTGCAACCACCAGCGCTAAAGACCTAGATGTTAAGTGCTGACCAAAATTTCTTCACTCTGCATCCACCAGCACTAAAGACCTAGATGTTAAGTGCTAACCAAAATTTCTTCACTCTGCATTCACCAGCGCTAAAGACCTAGTTGCTAAGTGCTAATCAGAATTTCTTCACTCTGCAACCACCAGCGCTTAAGATATGGATGTTAAGAACTGACCAAAATTTCTTCACTCTGCATCCACCAGCACTAAAGAACTAGATGTTAAGTGCTGACCAAAATTTCTTCACTCTGCAACCACGAGCACTAAAGACCTAGATGTTAAGTGCTGACCAAAATTTCTTCACTTTGCATCTTCGTCGACGGTTAAATTACCATACACTATATAGAAAATTTGGTTGTGACAGACAAGAAACGGGGAGGAATCGACAACGGCCTATATTTACGTATGTAACCAGTGTTTGATTAGAATGTTTACGAATAACATTAGACAGCCAATACCAGGATAACCGGAAAGAGGAAATTACCTGTGACTTTCAGAATGCTGGTCTAGTGTTTTACCTTCGCAACATCTCGTTCTTCGGTTGTTTACAGTCTGAAGTAAATTTTTCATGAACTTTAAGAGACAGATTTGATTCAGGGTTCTATACTACGTAAGACTTAATTTATTCTGGCTTGCCAGTATATGTTAATGTTTATTTTTCTCTACTTGTCTTAATGTACGACCACAAAATTTAGCAATCAGGACCAAAGTTATATTTAAGCATTGATAGTGTACAATACCAACAAATTTCTAAGTCTGAAGTTGTAAACAAGTAAATCTTGGCAGCGTCGTAATTGGTTCTTGTTTCGCGTCAGTTTGGTTAAAATACATGGCTGTATCGATCAAACATAAACTGTTTCTTCTTGTAGATTAGTATTGCGCTTGCTCTCTCCCCGCTTCCTCGCCGCAAACCCTCCGAAGAGAAACCGGGCAGAAACAGAATGATTTGGATTTTATCGTTCTTTGGCAGAGGGAGAGGTTTTTTCCCCTTATAATAAAACGGAAAGGGCCAAGAGAGAGGGGATGGGAACTCGACGAAAGGCTAACGTCTATGAAAGAATCGGTTTCTCTTCTTTCCACCGAGTCTCGCCGGCGGTTGTTTTAATGTCGTTCCGGGCCATTTGTACGTTTGTTGCTTCATTTCCTCTCCCTCCCTCCCCAGTTCCACCCCACTTTACTCCTTTCCGTGGTGTTCTACCCCTTCCCTCTGCGGCTTTGTACCCCTCTTGATTTTCCCTTATTTTTAAACATCCAAGCTACTTTACAGTGCTGTGACATTAGTCCTTGTGTATTTGATCCGCGTGTGCTAGGCATAGGCCAAGCAACATGTTTCAGTATACACCAGTTTTTAGTTTTGTAATTTTTTAGATTAACATTGACTGTGTTGAGTCCATTAACTCGGTACCTAATGCTTTTAGGAACACTTCAATTAACAAAGTCACAAATATTATTTCGATAGAGGTGCAGTGCCATGTGTGTGAAAATGGATGGTTATGTGGTTTTGCCTGTTATTCATAAGCTTACAGTTCACTATTGATTTATGTCACTTTATTAGTGTGGGTGAAATATATATGATTTCAAGAAGTATTTATGACAGTTGAAGTTACATGTATTGTAAAGAAACTTTCAGTTAATGGATAACATTACAGAGCCGCGGTTGGCGCAGTGGTTAGAGCACTCGCCTCTTACCAAACCGAACCAGGTTCAATTCTCGGCGGGGTGAGAATTGTTTCGGAAGATACCGTTGGTTGGCGTGTTTTCTCGGGATCTCCCCTTTCCCAGCCTCTTCAATCCGGTGCCGCTTAATGCTCACCTAATGTCACTCCTCACTAGTGTTAAAGACCTAGTGGTTAAGCATTGACCAAAATAGCTATACTTAGTACATGTTTATCAATGAGATTAATAACGACGCATCACACACAAATCACTATTAATAACCGCAGATTAACAAATATCAATGAAATGCACAAAGTAATAAAATTCCGTATGTTAAACAACAGTTGTTTCTCTAAGCCGTGTGCAGTAGTGCTTTAGTGGCCAGTACTCTTAATTCCTACTACGGAGGTATGGGATACATTTCTGTTGGCGTCAAACCCAATTTCGTATAAAGGAATCGTGGCGGTCGCTGATGTTAGCTGGTGGGTTTTTGCGGGGTGTTTCCGCGTCTCCGCCTTTCCCCATTAGCCATTCTTTATTTACTTTTCATAAGCGCTCATTAACATCACCAAGCTTAAATGAAATTTCTTTCTATTCCACCACGCTTCCTTCAGAATTAGAAGCTATTCTAAACATAACTATGCAAGAAACAACAATAGAAAACTCCCGGGACAATTTATTCGTAAACATTTTTCAGTTGGCTTAGAGTTAAATGTAAATAAATGTTTCGTCACAACGTTTCACAACATAATAATCAATATTCCTTTTCCAGAAACGATAAATAGCCTACACCACTGGCAAACAGAAATCCAAACAAATCATTTGTAATATCGCATAATAAATACAGAAGTATATATGTGCACAAACTGGGTCGGTCCCCGAATTTTCGAATGAGGGAATCGTGCCGGACGATGTCGCTGATCGGCGGTTATTTCGAGATTCTCCAGTTTTCCCCGCCCCCTCATTCCAGCGCTGCTCTATACTCACAAGTCACTCCTCACCAACGCTGAAACCTAGACGTTAAGTGCTGCCAATATATTTTCCCTTCCGGTGCACAAACTTTACGCGAATCTCACACGGCTTCTTGTATCGAAGGCATATCTTGAAGGTTTATTTAATATCTTATTATTTTTAATACATGCCTTGTTGTTAGAACGGATTCATTTCGTGTGAAATAACAATTTAGTGAAAGAGAAAGTTTTAAACCTCTATGCATTAATACAAACAAAGGCAAAAGGTCGATGAATACAAAGAAAATGCCCTAAAACTACGAAGGAAATTAATATAAATATATATTTTAATAAACATATACTATTTCAGAGTTTACAAATTTGTGGCGTTTGAAGCTGTGGGCTACAGCAGTGACAGGAAGTATTCAAGGTTTGACGGGTAACTTTAGTCGGCAGAGTGCTTTAAACAAAAAAACTCCCACATTGCACTAAGATAGTCTAGACTCAGCGTCATAAGAGTTTGGTAGGCAATAACAAAAATAATTTTATAAATAACAAATAATTTGTTTGTATAAGTATTACTCATCGCAACATGATCACGAACGTATTTTACGTCTTTGAGTGCGTCTGACATATACTGTATAGGAGCAGTTTGCAATCAATAATCCATAAGCTGAACTGAGCGAGGTACTATATTTAATTTCTAAGTGATAAACGAAGACGAGCGCAATATTTTTAATATTTTTCATTTCCACAATTTTGAATGATTTACCGGAATAACTTCGTTCATTTGGTCTTCATATAATCTAATTAAAACGTGATGTGTTAAAAATAAGTTAATTAAAACTAAATTAGGTCATGTGATTTCCTATGACAGAAATAAATTCCTTCGCATTATTGCGCTAGATACCAGGATACCTAAGGTTTGCAATTGTGAAAATAGAAGTGCAAACTCAGCAAATCAAATTGTCTTGTACTTAGGAGAAATTCACTGCAAGTTGCGCTTTAGTGATATAGTTGTCACAACTTCAGTACAGTGCAATGTGCCCTCAAAAGTCGTCTGATGTCAATATTCATCAAAGTTGAAATAGCCATGTTTTTGGCCATTGTGAGAGAGTAAACTCGATTACGAATTTCACGTTAGTAACACTGATATGAATTAATATTTTGGATAAATAAAACTATTTGAAAATATTGCCAAGTATTATGTTTAAAGTATTTAATAAAGCACAATAGTTATTTATCTTAAAATGTCCATGCGGAATGTTTTTTACTAGTATTTTGAGACCATGACCAGGAAATACAGCTATATAATAACAAGCTTACTTTCCTAAATATTAATGCAAAAAATCTGGTGAAGCATTCGTACGCTAGTGAGATATGAAAGTCTTAACATCTCGTCCACAGCGACATCAATAGCGAGGTAATACTACTCGTAAACTCGCAAAAGCTAATGAGTTTTGTAAACACGTATGTGTTTAACCCCGAGAATTGAAAAATGACATCTTTTACTGTAAGATGGAGTGGAAGAAAGTACTCAAAACGTAGGCTTCAGATCACGGACATAGAATGCTATAAATTAAATATTTTAGGCAGTACAGCTTTATGCACGTTATTTTTTTCGGTAAATAAACAGACGTCATTCAGTTCATGTAGGTTAATATGGGCTACTGTAGTTTTTGGCAAAAAATAATTAATTAATTCGAAATAAGCAGTCTTTACACCATCGCAAATTGTATACGGTAAGCATATGTAATATTACTGGTAATAAGAATGATAATAATAAGAATAAGTTATGATAAACTGCACACTTAACAATTCCCTTAGTTTAGAATGAACAGTAACTTTATTACTGCTTCTTTCTAAATTTTTTGTTTGAATTTACAAATGGGAGTAATTAATTTAAAAAAAATATCAAAACCTATATTTTTTGTAAGCCTTGCTTTTGATTTTACACTAAATTCATTAGAATTTCTTTTTTTTTGCAATTGTGAATTGAACGCGTTTCATGAATGTTGTTGCATTGATTTCCAGTATATATTAAGTGAAAATGTTTTATTATTTTTGTTGAAAAGTATTTGGCCATTTATATGTATATATGTGTAGTGTTTCATTATGTCTGTGTCTACAAAGGTATTCGTAATCTTATGGCTGTCATTACACTTCCTCCTGAAACCTCCCCGGTTCTTCTCCCACCACTGGCGTGAAATTTTCAATATCCGTCTCAACTAACTGAGACAGTGGCTCGCGGAAGAGAGACTCGCTCCAGTTGTGTACATATTAAATGTAATGAAGTCAGACATCTCTAAAGTCCCTTTGTTGTAAGTTACGCCCTTTATCTAGCAGTACTTCTCGAATTCTGCGGTCAGAGATCCTCTAATTTTGTTCTTGAAACTCTTTTTTAAGAAATATTAACTAATTTAAAAAACTACTTACATCAATTTATAGAAGACTTTTCAATTAATACATACAAATTTTGTATGTTTGTACTGCTATTTAATACATGTTTATTCAAATGAACATTATGATTAACAAAAGCACTTGCAGGGTACTATTATTTAAACGAACATGCTAAATAACTTATTACAAATGGGAACAAATTATGCTATACTTACTTTTCTTACAAAAATATTCACATGCGATTTTTACAAAACTATTGACGTAGAAGCTTTTTTTGTTATTTTTAAGCTTATATCTCAATGTTTAAATCTTTCTGACTTGTAAAGGAACTTTATTTGTAAATATTTAAACAAAAATGGAAAAAGGCGTTTTCGTTGAACATGGTAAATGTTATATAAATTATGTACATGTTACGAATGTAATGGATTGAAGAAATGGTATGCATACGTAGTTTGGTTTTTCTAAGCGAGAATGCCCCTTAAATACACTCTGAAACTGAAAATAGGGAAATCGTTTGAGCATTTTCAAAGTTTCTGTAATGAGAGCACTCCCTGGTTTGAAAATTTGTTTCTGTTTATAAATTTTGTTCTATTACATTTATTTGTGACTTACGCTAAATTTGGTAGAGTCACGTTCAAACAATAAGATATAGCGCTGGTGATACTTATTGAGCAGTGCTACAACTAATTGCTGTTGTCAGTCGAAATTCGTGTTTGAGGGAAGGGGAATGGGAGGAAGATTACAGAAACATAAGTAATTGGTTTCTCCTCAGATTGGAAAGAATTGTTGTCCTTATCAAGACTTGATTAGCTAACATAATTTACAGAATTATTTGTGGAGTATGTAAACATTGTTTATGTCCTTTCAGCTTGTTTGATAAATTTCATGAAATTAAACAAAAACCCCGTGCTTGAATCTGCGTAAAAAGTGGGATATATTGGTCAAAAGACGTTTATGCACTTTTCTGTTTCCTGACAATCATGTTTATATTTTTATTTCTATATTTAAATTTTTCACATTATTTAAAAATAACAATTTTTTAAGTTTAATATATTTTAATTAATTAATATGTATTTTTATATTGGAACAAATGTACCTCCATATCGCACTTAATATATAATTTATTGATCTTCATGCAGAAAATATTACGAAAGTTTGCGTTTACAGTCGTTAAATGTATTAAGATTTTTTTGTACACGTTTTAAGCCTGGCGAGAAACAAACGTATCGCGACGAGAGTTAGAAGGCTCTTGCCAGTCGTTTCCCAGGCACCACGGGGTTAGAAACCTTCTCTCGGAAATGGGACGAATTTACTCGACGTGAGAATCTATTGTCGCGAATGGTCCGATGCGGACATTGGTCATGTCAACGGTAAAAGCCTGGCGTTTTCTCCGATACGCAGCCTGGCGGGATAGAAGATATACGCAAATAATTGCGAGGAGATGTGCTGAGCAGAGCCGGATGCCGGCTACTAGCTCCTGCATTTGAAAGAACTCTGCTACACTAGAGGCCTACAAGTCATTCGGAATAACGTGAGCACTAAAGATTTAACCTTTGAAAAAAATCACTAGCCGTTGCTGCATATAATACAACATTGTCAACAGTTATATTATTGCCTGTACAGTTGGCAGCGAATTATTGCATGTAGTTCCGTGTATTTTATATTTAAATACAACACTACTGAAAGAACATCAAATGGAATCGACCTCTCAGTATTTAACATATTTTTAAATATTTATTTATGATATTATTGACATACCTACTGGCTGTATAATTTTACTTCAGTAGCACCAGAAGAAAGTCGTTAGCGAATTGCGTCTAGTGCTCCGCGCGGCTGAGGTAGTTAAAAATTCCACCGACAGGTGGCATCAGAGTTAGGTTTTCGCCGCTTAACTTGGAAACGTGTTTGTCCGTTGTGCAATAAATACGGGTTTCTGATAAAACACATTCAAAAGTATTAGAAATGAATGTTTTATCGTTGGTAATCTGTAAGTTGTTTTGTGTTACCATTACCAACATGAGTATCTTGATTTAAAAACAGCAATATTTTTTGTTTCACACACGTTGG
This sequence comes from Medauroidea extradentata, assembly GCA_003012365.1. Taxonomy (NCBI): domain Eukaryota; kingdom Metazoa; phylum Arthropoda; class Insecta; order Phasmatodea; family Phasmatidae; genus Medauroidea; species Medauroidea extradentata. The sequence goes on along the minus strand of PNEQ01082393.1, from coordinate 13,850 downwards.
TGGTTTTGTTGTGTGCGTTATCGTTCACGGCAATAGTGCGGGTCGTATTAATTACAGTCGATGCACAGAAACAAGTATTAAAAGACGTTAAGTCGCAGGTATTTATAAGTAACAGTTATAAATTTTATTCAATACTAGTGTATTTAATGAGTAGATATTGTTGATAAAATTTTCAGGTCAGCGTAATGTAGATGTATTTAAATACAGAAATAAAATATAAATATGATTGCCAGGAAACAGAAAAGTACATAAACGTCTTTTAACCAATATACCCTTTATTTAAAAATAACATTTTTTTAAGTTTAAAATATGTAAATTAATTGCAATGTATATTTATATTGGAACAAATTTCTCTTCATATCGCTCTTTATACATAATTTATTGATGCCCGTGCAGCAAATGTTACGAAAGTTTGCGTTTACAGTCGTTAAATGTATTAACATTTTTTACACGTTTTAAGCCTGGCGAGAAACAGACGTATCGCGACGAGAGTTAGAATGCTGTCCTGACACTTGCCAGTCCATTTCTTGAGACATCATTTACGTGTGTATAACACTGTAAATATTATTCACAATGCGTAAATCATTTCAATAACCATGCTGTTTTAAGCTACTATACTAGGACTCATACATTTATTGTATGCTTGAACTCTGAACATTGCATATCATTGGATTTTGTAGATTATTCTGTCAGGTTTCGAAATTGATTGTTGTAATGGTCACTTTTTAAATGTCTTTGAACGTTTCTTGCAGTGGGACAGAATAGCATTGAGTTAGTGTATGTCCATAACATTGCAGTACGCTGTCCCGTTTTATTGTACAAAATATGGTTTAACTGCATTTCCGGAAGTAAATATAATTAAAATGGAATAACTATTCACTGCGTAGTACACAGAAAAGTAAAACTTTTGGCTAGTCACGTATTTGTAATTCTAAAAATATTTTAGGTTATTCTTTGCCTCACGTGAAAATAATGTTAGTGTTGCGCAGATGGCAGAATATTTTAACAAAGGCAAATTTCACGAAATGCGAGAAAATATACAGTTTGACTAATGACTTTTTTTAGAGATAATTTTCAGGTTATGTTTAAGTAAAAATAATATGAAATATACACTTCTGTTGTCACTGGAAATAAGTTATAGTTATGTTGACCACAAATGTTTATATATTAATGTAACATATGTTATCGCGAATTTCGGTGGTTGAAATATTTTTAGGTATTTTTTGGTTTTTTGTTATGAAACTCTCTTCATTTATCTATTCGTTTCATTATAAATAAATTTACCACGGTTATTTTAACGACGTCGTTATAACAGTTGAATACGCACACTCGATATTCATTTGAAGCCAGTTTATCTCCTCTTCTAGCCACTGATGAATTCAGCTCATGGAGAGCATTAAAAAAAGATGTTTTAAAGATTTTTGTCAGAGTGATGCTTTTCCTATGGCTTTCCAATATTCCAATGACAAAGAGATATAGGGATAAAAGATGAGAATAAAGGAATATGGCAGGAATCGCCATCTGTTGAGGTCTATCCAAGCAGAAGAAGGAAACAGATGGGGAAATGGGGAGTTTGGAACATTGCAAGAATGATGAATATTTCGATATATCGATTTCTCTAAAACTTATTATAAAAATAAAATCCCGCCTGAAATTCTTGCGCTGACGGTTTTATGTAGGAATCTAATAACTGAAGAACGTTGATTATTTGCACTTATATATATATATATATATATATATATATATTCAAATTCTATCTCTTATTAGAATGTTAGATAAACGTTTAATGGTTTTACATTCTAGCAAAAACATAAAACTTTATGATTAAACTAAATCAGCCGATTTCAAAGATGTTAAACAATTAGAGTTTATAAAATATAAAGAACTGCACTAAAATATTAAAGATATCCGTACAATTTAACACACTCTAGTTTAACGTAGTTCGTTTTATCATTTCTGAGAATGTATGACTATCTTACAGAAAAAAATTAAGAACATTGCCATATTACCGTAATGGAGAAGTGTAAAATGCACAAACATTAACCTATCAAGACCATTATTTAGTTAATTTTTAAACGAGTTGAATTATATCAATTCCTTACTTTCCTTACATAGGAAACAGTCATATATATATTTTTTTATCTTTTAACAGCTACATTTTACACATACGTTTATGAAATGAATACAGGCTGATTTAGAATAGAGTAATTTGATTTTATGTAGTGAATAACTACAAAAAGCAAGCAGAATTGTGTTTTCAATTTATCCGTAAAATTAATGTAACGGTAGTAATGCTTCTATGAAATAAGCCTTTAAAATAACATATATATATATATATGCTTCTATGAAATAAGCCTTTAAAATAGCATGTATATATATATATATATGCTATTTTAAAGGCTTATTTCATAGAAGCATATATATATATATATATATATATATAATTTAAGAAATATGCCAGTGATAAGCGCCTAAATTATTCAAGATCAAATATGTTCTACTTTATTAACAGAAATGAAATATTTAATTATATATTTTGGGCTTTATGCCCTCTATTTCTTTTACGGACAAATTGAAAACATATATTCGGCTAAATTTTATAAGCTATGACCACACGAAATTAACACACTCTGCCCTGATTAATCCTGTATTAGATACACATTTATAGTTTATAAAATAATATAACACTGCATATTTTACAAAAATTTTACCTGTCGTTCCCCGTGAGAAATCATTGCTCAGAACTGTTGTAAGCACACACACATAGCCTAATAATTGTAGTTCATCGTAGTAAAAACATCTACTTAGAAGCGTACATATTGCTAAATACTCGTGTTTCAATTCTGTATACTATATTTTCTCCTTACTTTGTGTACTAAACTTAATATATATTGTCCGCGTATGTTATAGGTTATTTTCCTAAACATTTTTCTAGTGTTAGCCTACTTATTTTTATTTGGATGGGAATTTCCACCATTCACAGATGTTTCCATACATAAACTATTAAGATATTTATCAAATAATTTTTCATTATCATCAACCTGTTTTGAGTGTCTGAAATGAGTTCAAGAACGTCATATACGTGTACGACATAAAATCTATACAATTTGTAAAATTTACAGGGATTTTATTTGTACACTTACAAAAATTTGTAAATGTACAAAGATTATCGTTTTAAAATGATTTGTTTTTAAAATTAGAAATATTTTCTTTGTAAAAAATTAGCAAATGTTTTGGGAACCAAATTAATAGGTTCACTGGAAATTAAATTATTATTCGGAAGTCTTGTCCCCTGGTGAGAATTTTCTGGAATGAAGTGAATTTTCATATTGATTGCACGCTTGAAAGTTAAAAAAATTGATCACTTTAATGTACAGTATATTGAATGTTAATTATGAAAAAGTATCAAAATTTCATGTGAGTTTAAGTGGTCTAGGGTTAAGATGCGTTGTTTCTAAGTCGGGAGATGCGGGTTTGATTATGTTTTTACCTTATTGCAATTACAAATACCAGTCTATACCTTGCAATAAAAATTAATACTTAGTTATTTTTCAAGGACAACCATTGTAGTTTTACAAGGAATTTCTTCGGTAACTGGGTTTTTAAGAACTTCCCTAGCAAAAAGAAATACATATTATGCACAGTATATGTATACTAGCCTAAAACCCGCGGCATCGTACACGTATTTTTAGAGCACAATAATAAACAGAAATAACGAAAAATGGTTATACGTGTTTAACAAAATATAAACTACATAATAAAGACACAACATAGTTTATGCACTCACTCATTGTTAAAATAGCTGGCACCAGCAACTTCGTTCGCAGGGTTTTCAATTTAATACAATAGAGCTGCTCAAACAAAAAATTATGAAAAGTAAAAAATTTTGCAGAAGTATTGTAATCAATCATTAATGACCATTTTAGAAACAGTCATAATATATGTATCACTTAATTATTTGGTATCCACGTTCCGGCCCTGTACCCTGTTTTGCACAACCCCTCTGCAACAAATTATTTTTGGCAGAAATCGTCCCGGGCGAACGCACAACAAGTCACCAAAGTTATTACAATTGTTTTATGTTTCGCTGTTCTGGTCCTCTTCCCCGTTTTGCCGAATATTACTTCCCTACCCCCAAATTATATTTTTGGCAGAAACCTTAGAAGGTGCAAGAACAATTAATTACTAAAATTTGATTTTATTAAATTTGCGCGTAACCCGTTCTGTCTCTTTACACTTTCTTGCATCTCCCCAAATCATGCATTTTTCCGGAATACAAAGTAGACCATCCGGTCCATAAGCTATATCTCAATGCGATAGAGTTATGTCGATCCGTTGGTCCGTTTTATATACTTTAATGAGTAGCTTGTGGTGCTAACCTTGACACGGATATGATTTGAATTAAAAGTTCTGTTCCAAGTAATTTGCATGTAAATTTCTACTCTGTTAACTGAAATAACATTTGCATTATTGGACTGTCTGCTTGTTTCGTGCGTGGCACAATTGACATTCGGGATCGGAAAAGTTGAACCCTTGCAACTTTGATGTATGTCATTTGCCAGCGGAGACTATGTGACTCAATAAATACGCATTTAGAATGGTATCCACGGAAAATGGTTATGGACGCTTCGTTGGATATACCAAGTATTAAATACTCTAACAATGTACAATCATCAAAAAATGAAATGGAACTTGTATGTGTATCTGACGTGAAAAACTTGTTTATACTAGTATTTTGCTTTTGCACTGTCTGTAACAGAATATGCTAGTTTATTGTCAACAAGGACTAATTTCCGAGTCACCGCACTTACAGTCGGCCAATCATAAAATGTCGCCTCTCTACAGGCCAGATTATGTCTTAGTTCCACTTCGGGTATATTCGGCAGCGGCAAGCTTCGCTCATCGAAATTGCAACACATTCCAACATTCCTCACGAACCTTGCGACGTCCGTAGGTTCACATCTTGGTCCAGAAATTAAAAAAAAAATAATAATAATAATATTTCGTGTTGTATCACTGCAGGTAATATCATTAATCACATAAATTAAAAAATTAGCATTAAATACATTATATTATGTAAAAAATACAGACATGACACACTAAGAATGCCACGTTCTTGTCAACAGACGTGTCAAAAAAGTTATTTATAGTTCACGTTCCTACTACAAATAATTTACACATTAATAGACGCGCATTAATAGAGACTGTTTCTTCCGACGGAAGTATATAAACAGAAAGTATCATTAATTAAATTAACTAGAAGCAAAATTTCTAATGTTTATGCTTGTTTTACGCCTCTAGTTTCAATTTTAGTGCAGTGTTTTGTTTTACTTAGGGACAGAGCAAAAAATATATCGTTTGTACGTGAAGAGTTTGTACTTGTACAAACGATAGACAATTCAATTATATCACTTGAAAAAAAATATGATCGTTATTATTTCTAGTAGTAGGTTTTGCATCTGAATATTTAATAAACATGGTTTCAAAATAATATTTTATTGATGAGGAATCCTCATTTAATCGCGATGTAAATACGTACTGCTATGCTGAAAAGTATTTCACATAAACACGATGATACATGTGAGCTACTTTAGAATATTTTAGAATATTTATTAACACGAAGAACGTGTCCTTAATATAATAATTATCTTTAGAGTTGACTATCTATGTTTAACAATATTGTTACACTTAAGTAACAGTTAAAATGAAAACATATCACAACACGCAATACAACGTAGCCACATGGTAAAGTGTTGGTCACAAACTAAATTTATCTGAGGATCAACAACACCAGTTTGTTTTATAAACGCTAGGCGATTACAAATCCGATAATTTACTGAGCCCTACGTACTATGTTAATGATTGAAATAATGTTCCCAGCTACTGGCAATAATTAATGAAAACGAGTAAAAGTGAAATGTCTTTGTAGAGGTTAACCTGCTCTATGTTGAAAAAATTTGTGAATTGTTATTTAGACGTAAAGCTCATACAGTAAAAAACTATACAGAGTTTCTGAAATATCGCCGATTATTTTATCATTCCGTTGTCGGGTGAATTTATTAAAGACATGCCAAACCTTAAAAAGTAATTAGTTAGAAACATTACGCAATATTTTATAACTATGGCGTGCAATTGGAAAATACCATTGTATGAATATTAAAAATATTCTAAAAGTAAGTAGCCTATGCGGTAGTGAAATGGTAATACATTTTTGTGAGTTCGAATCCCGATTCACACAACACTTTATACATTCCCTCTTTTTTTCATTATACTTTTTGAACCTTTGCTATGATATTTATGATTTTTAATTCTTAAACACTCATTTAGTCACACAAATAGTGAACATCAACATTTTACATGCGGTTCCATGGTGTTCGTGGAAAGTTCATTTCTAGAAAATGACGTGCTCATAAGCATAGAAAGATTTGTGATGCCAGATCAATTGCTAATTGTTTTACAATTTTTAAAATATATCCACCTGGTAAAAATACAGTAAGCATTAAATCACAGGAAGACAGACGCGTTACTAACAGAATTAGTAGTATGGTTAGTTAATTAATATGTTTTTCCTGTATTTTTCAAAAACAATCATAAATGTATGGGTTTCATTTTAGGATGGTGCTAATTTTAATGTTTCAATAGTGTTTTCAGGGTTGTGAATGCAGGCTGAAGTGATTCTGCATCAGTATGTTTTGTCCTAGCAATGTTAACAGTCTGTGCCATTGTGATATGATTTGTGTAGTCAACAACGTAACCAGCAATACATTTTGGTACAAAAGAAATGGTTTACTCGAGGTAGATTTGAATATGCTATCTGCCAGTGATTCTTATGGAATTCATTAAAATGTTGCAATTTATATTAACAATTTTTCGTTGCGGAAGATACCCGAGTAGACTTAGGCAGAATTGTAGCCCATAGAGGTGTGACATTTTATGACTGGCTGAATACTGAGCCAGTAATAAAATGTCGCATCGCGTCATGTTAGAATTATAAATATTTTTGGGTAACTTCAGCTGCGGGAAGTTCGCTTAGAGAAATGGCAATAGTTATGTGGGATTTACACGCACAATGCGTCGGGGAATTGAAATTATTTATTTTATTCGCAAGTATTGCACTTGATGTTGTTAATGAGACAATATGAACGAACATGTCAGAGACGAAAAATGTTTATAGAAATAACACAAAATGGAGGCACATCATCGGTGCCGCACTCGTGAGCGAGCATTGCAAATCATGAAATTATTGTCATCAATTAACCATTTTGACGTCCAAAAAAATGCATATTCGTAACTGAAATAAGAAATTTGCATTATTTGACTGACATAATATTTGCGCAAATGCTCTCCGCTCGAAATTGCTGAGACACGTGAAGAATTTTGGAATCACTTTAACATTAACTGCAGCTCTTCTTACTAATTTATTGCCTTAACACACGATATCAAATAAATGTAATGTGTTGTAGCTCTACGCGTATAGAAGACTGACAAATCTGCTACGTATTAAGCACACAACTTGTTGACTGTTTTATCTTTTCAAGTAGGTAACCACCGTTGATTTTATTCAATGGGGAAAACGTATAACGTTTTTATTATAATTCTCAGATAGTAATTGTGTAAGTAACTATCTAGTAATTATATAATATACACAAAACTATTTCATATTACGCTATGTATAAAGTGTTTGTCGATAAAGTTGTGTAAAAATTAGTCAGTGGGAAATTGAAACTCACAACGTATACATACTGACTCATAACAATGTCATATAAATAATTAAAACTCCGTTGGAACTTTTCCGTTACGCTCGTAGGCTCTTTTTTCGATTCGATGCTTACCGGAACATTACATCGTGCTTTTTCGGCTGAACCTCTTATTCGAACAATGGACATTGCTCACTTTTATTATAAGGATTGTGGTCATGGCGCACAACACACTGTCAACGCGGGAGCGTGTTGTGGCTGTAGTAGGAGGGGACTTTTATGCTAGCCAGGTAGGTGCTAGTTACGGTGTTTCAGCTAGTACTTCACGGAGATGGACTAGCCAGTATCAAGAGACAGGTCAAATTGGTCGATGTCATCAGGACACTGACTGAAGCATGTGTCCACTCGAGAGAAGAACAATATAGTAATTAATTGTTCACGAAGGTATCCGGTCCTGAATGCCGTTCAGATGAAACAGACGACCTATTTTCACGGTTGTACGGAAACTATTCGGAAGAGATTAACTGCAGCTGGACTGAAATCCCACTGAGCTGCTGTGAAGCAACTACTATTCAAGTATCACAAAATCTACCGACTTGCATTTGTTGAGTTAAATGTCAGTCGCGACTGGGGAAATGTGATTTTCTCCGACGAATCGATGTTCATTTCAGCTAATAATGGCCCTGTATCAGTTTACAGATCTCAAGGAATGCGGCATGATCAACATTATATTTCCCCAGACGAGTTTCTGTGTCACACTGGGGTTGGATGTGATTACACGGGGCTAGTGTTCTCCATCAGATAACAGGAAGGCTAAACAGTGACCAATACATCCATATAATGCACAGTTTCATTGTGCCAAGGGTCAGGATACAGTATCCAGAAGGGGTTATCAAATCCCAGCATGATTTCTCACCGCTACACACAAGCCATAGAGTTCATGAACGGTTTTAAAGACACCCGGAAATAAACTGTATTACATGGCCACCTCGATCACCAGGCCTGAACCCTATTGAAATTATGTGGGCAGAAATGAAACCCATATTGACACTTAATTGGTCAGATCCCCGTCCAAGCTCGCAAGATTCACTTTCGGAGGTGATCCTTGACGCTTGGGAGGAACTTACTACGAGCCAAGGCTACTTTCGCCGTCTCGTTGATTCTGTACCGAGACGAATAGCGTGTGTTATCGAGGCAAGTAGTGAATGGACCCGCTACTAGACATGCTAAAGTGAAAGTAATTTCCTTTCAGGAAAAATATTGTTTTCATCACGAGATCATTAGAATTTAGAGCTTATTTGAAAACCCTGTTGTTTCATATGGAACAGAACTTCTGTAAAGTGATATAGAAATATTTAATGTCATTAAATTTCATCCCCGTAGAATACTATTAGTAGGGTGTTGCAATGTAATTTATGTGTATATAATTTCATATTTGCTGCATTCAAATTAATATTTCCTGTATTACAAAAATATCACAATATATTGTCAAATATTTTGCTGCTGTCAAATTAAACTGGAACCCTGGTACTTAAAATGTAGTACTACAAGTATGGTTTTATAAATATGCAATAATTTTTGAAAAACTGTAAATAATTATTATTTTGTAACGCATCATTATAGCTATGCTATGGACATACGCCATTGCAGCAAATGGTGTGTCGCAGAACACTAGAAAATGCAACCATAATAACATACACAGAGAACTAACCAAATATGTTTTCTATCAATTACATGTTCTTTTTCGTTGTTTATTAGAAGACAACTTCTCTTGGTTTGTTTCTCGGTGCCTGTGTTTTCGTCTGTGTCGAATTATTTTACCCTTTGTTCGTGTTGTTTAAATAATATTTCTCAAGTAATTCATTTCGTGGAATTATATGCGTTTCCTTTATTTTCTAACTGACGAAAACAATATGTGGTTTGTTATCTGTATCTGTGATTCTGTTTGCATTTTCTGGTTTTTGACACACGCCATGTGAGCAATGGCGTATGTCCACAATTGTTCTTCAATAATCAAAAATTCTTCACAAATAATGTACATTTATAGCAATTTGCATGTTCGCATTAAACAAATTATGTAACTTCAGAAACGTCACTACATGCACAAATAATAATAGTAGATAGTTAAAAGAATACTGAAAATAAAAATAATAATAATTATGAAATCAAAATTGTTGGTAAACATTGGTAGTCGAATATAAATGTAATTAATATTTTAAGGACACGTTCTTTATGCTAATAATTATTCTGTAGTAGCTTAAATATTTCATCCTGTTTATGAGAATTATTTGCCATCATTGCAGTAAATATTTACTTCACGATTAAATACGGATTCCTGATCAATACACACTGAAAGAAAAAATTTTGTAGGAAGTCTTCCCTGCAAAATTGTATTTTAGATACAACTAAATAATTTTGTGGCAGCGCAATATTTTAGTGGTCACAACTAAACGTTTTTGTGGTGATTACAAAATAAATTTTGCAGGGCGAATGAATACTCACAAAATATTTTGTAGCTACCACTAAATATTTTTTCCGTGCACGTTTATATTGAAACCGTGTTTAATAAATATTCGGATGCTAAAACCTACTAATAAAACTTATAACAATTATAATTTTTTCAATCAATATTAGTGAACTGTCTAACGTTTGTGAAAGTTCGACTGTTCCTGTGCGAACAATAATACGTTTCTTTTTTGCAGTGTTCCTAAGTAAAACAAAACACTGCACTTAATGTGCAAGTAGAGGCGAAAAACTAGCGTACATATTAGACAATTTGCTTCTTGTCAATATAATTAATGCTAATTGATTTATTTTACTTCCGTTGGAAGAAACAATTTCTATATATGAGCGTCTCTTAATGTGTAAAGAATTTGTAGTAGGATTCGTGAACTCTAAATAACTTTTTTGACAAGTCTGTCGATAAGAACGCGGTATGCATAGTGTGATATGTCTAGTCTTTTTTACCTAATTTATAGTATTGAATGTTTATTGTTTAATTTATGTGATTAATGATAATACCTGCAACGATATACGAAAAAAAAACTATTTCAATTTTTAATTTCTAGAACATGAATTGAACCTACAGACGCCGCATGGCTCGTGAAGAGCGTTACGATTTCGATGAACAAAGCTTGCTGCTGCCGAATGTAACCGAAGTGGGACTAGACATAATTCTGGCCTGTAGAGAGGCGATATTTTATGATTGGCGGACTGTACATACACATTTAAGTTATAATTATTGGGTATCATTAACGTGCATAAAACAAAGTTGGTAAATAATTTTTACAATATATAAACTTACAGAGAAACCGTAAAAATTACTTCAATTATATGACATATCTGGAATTTCAAATTTGTTTACTATTTACATGTAAGAAGATTTGCATGCAGAAATTTCATCCCGCAAACCGAAAGTCACGAGCTACGCTTACAATACCAACCATATGGTCGTGGGTGAAATTTTATTGTAGGTAGGTATTTGTTATTTATAAGTAAGGCTGACATTTTAATTAATGCGATGGAAAAATACAATGTGTACATCAGTTTTTTTCCACAACAATCACATGTGAAGAAAAGTATCTGTTTACTTACGTGTAACGAAAAAGTACTGAAAATTACTTCCTGTGTACTTATACGTCTTTTAAACTAAAATAAATTGTGACTCACTAATTTAAATGAGACGAAAGTCTAATCTTCAGTTACATTGCTGTGTTCTGCAAAAGCAGTTCTCTTAAAAACCACAAGACGTCTAAGGAAGTTCAAGACAATGTGTCACGCGAAAAAGAAATGAGATAATTTCATTCTCAGAAACGGATTAATACTTCACTCTTAACCAAATTACAGGAAAATTCATCTCCAGTCTGGCAAATGAAAATAAAATACTTTCAAGAACCGCTGTAAATATTCCTTAGAGACATATTTGACTTTTAAAAGTCATATCAATATAGATACTATGTTCAACACACAATTAAATAGTAAAATACGATTTTTAAATTTTTCAAAGCACTAATTAGTTCCCACTATAGGTAGGTCGAATGACGAAATAAAAATAAGATTGAACACTTAAACTGATTTGCAGTTATTGAATATTGATTCGATTAAGTAGTACGCTAATACTTAATTGCGAAAAATACGATTTTGCCATACATTTTTACATGTTTATTGCTTTATTGCCTTATGTTTGCTGAAATGAACTTGTTGTAACGATATTATGTATACTCGCGCAATAGGAAACAATTCAATGATGAAATATGAGAAAATGTTCTACAAAACATTTTTTTTTACTAATTTGAGTTTTATTTACATATTAAAAAATGTTCCGTTAATTTGACTTAATTGATTATTAAAATTATTGCTGTAAAATACTGATTATATTTGCTTCTATTTTCAATTAAAAGTTTTTGAATGCTTGCACAAAACAGTGACCATGTTTTACACACACATTCCTAATAAATGACAAACGTAAACCTCTGTTTTCAACCATATTTAACATTAGTTTACAAAAAAATGTACTTCATAACTTTTAATGTGATGCATTATATCAGAATATAATTCCCTATGCTGAAGTTTAAGATAGAGTATCTCGAGAAACACCATTTCAAATATAATACTCATCGAACTGACATACTCAGCTGACTTCCTCCAACATTTTCATGTAGGCAAACTCATATTAGCGTTTTATCGAGAGCACTGTTTCAGAGTAATAAGATAATCTTTATTGGAAATTTCATCAGAAGCATAAACGAACAATTTAAACCATTAAAATAAACTAACATGTAACATAACTGAAACAATGTAATTTGCAATAAAATTTGGCCTATGCAAGAGCTGGTACACTAATAGAGGTGCCACAACAGTAATGGGTTAAATTTCCATTCAGAAGGACCTGGGTTCGATCCTTGGTTCCGGCAAACCTAATTTTAATATTCCATGGTTCCTCGAGATCACTCCAATCGAATGCTGGGATAGCTCGTTAATATAGGTTATGGCTGATTTCTGTCATTGTCCCAATTCTTATGTAAAGTTCTATGCAATGCGTCTCTATTGAACTCGCTGTCAACGAGACGTATAGTTAAATAAAAAAGGATTATTTCAAACAACTAGAATGTTGATGAAGAACAATGTTGGATAACAGCTTCATGTATAATTTACTGATTGATTGAATGATTGAGATTTTACTGTCAAAAGACTGTAATACAGCCATTAACAAAGTCATTAATATACAAAGTGAATAAAACACAAATGATACGAATAATTATAAGAAATCAAAATACATATATCCACAAAATTAGAAAACACAAATTGTACAGTAAAAAACACATAGTAACAATTCTGATATGTTCAATTATTATGTTAGAAAAACTCCTGCAGTGAATAAACTGGAGTAGACAGTAACCAGTTATGTATTTTGTGTTTAAAAAATTACGTTCCAATGCAATATACTCGGATAGCAAAAAACTCAAAATTCTCATACCCAAGTGCTTATAACTCCATGAAGTTTTAGTTAATCTGGCCTGTGGTACATCAATTTTACCACAGTTCCGAGTGTTATGTCCATGCATATCATATCTATATTTCAATTTCATTTGATTTTTTTAGTATAGCATAAAAGCATATAGATATACTAAATAATTACAGTCATAAATCTTAATTTTAGAAAGAGAGGTTTAAAATGTTAAAAATTGCTAGAACCAGAAAAAACCCTGACAACCTTTTTTGCAGACTAAAATCATATCTAATTATGCTATGGAAAAAGGCAAAATATGCAGTTCTAAGGTAATTTGCCGGTACATAATATTTTAATTGTTTTAATAAATATAATACCCTAGATAATCTTATGTTAATGTGTTGAATATTGTGACGCGTCCCTTTTGCGTCTGCTGTGTGTTGCTATTTGGACTATTGCTGTTGTAGTCTACTGCAGTTGGTGTTGAGGTTATGTTAAGTTCGCGCGTGCTCCGGATAGCTCAGTTTGATTTAACTTAAGGGTTGACTAACCATCGTGATTTCACCAATAACTCACTTACTCAGTCAACTGTTGATTTATTTTGTTTAACTTTGACAGATGTTTACAAAAGGCAGTTTCTTACAAAAGGCGGTTATTTACTAAGCACCAATAAACCCGTCAGCTGTCCGGCGTTACCATGTCTG